>JNEY01000644.1:51530-70350 GCA_020875895.1 Aphelenchus avenae | reverse complement strand
AAGCATTTTCGAAATTCAAAGAGCGCTTTCGATGACCCACTGACCATGACTTTCGAAAGCGTCCGAACGCCGCCAACTCTCTCATCCCATTAGAGCCGTGCACGTCCATTGCCTGCCCTCCACCATTCGAACGCTGACCATCGCCACGGGTCATTAGGCTTCGGATCCCGGCCGAGCGGTGGCGAGTTAATGCGATCGCAGGTCTGGATTCGCCGCGGTGCGTTGCGGCGCCGCATCCGGCGAAGCTCATCGGCGCGCTGCATTAATGCGATGCGCAAACAACATCTGGATTCGCAGCAGCTCTCGCCTTAGTGCTCTCATTTAGCTCTCGCCGTCGAAAGTGCAATGAGAGCCGCTTCGAAGCGGGGCGAAATGAGAGCCCAAAATAGCCCCGGATTGGCGTCGGCGGGGGACGATTATTTCCGCCATCGATGCCGGTTTATCCTCCGTCGCGCGGCGGCAGACGCTGCGCGATCATTGCGCATCGCTGCGGGCGGTTGGGCAAACAGCTGTTTTCGCTTCACTGACCGAGATTATGAGCGGAGTACGACGGCTGGCGCGAGGAAAATTGGGTCGTTATGAAAGTGAAACGCAGCGCAGCGGGTGGCAGCCGAGGAGCGTATTGTTTGAACAGCGAAAGGGATGTTTCATCCAGGGTATGAACTCAGAGTAATTCGATGAAAGGACCTGCGACTACGTGGGTCTGAAACAACTAAGAACTTCCGGGCTTTAGACCGAATTTGAAGGTGAAAACAAAGTCAAATCGAGGCCTAAAAACGTTTTAAAAAATTAAACGCATCGCAGCGGGTGGGAGCCGAGGAGCGTGTTGTGTGAGCAGATAAGGGTATGAACTCGAATTAAAGGATCTGTAGCTACGATGAAAGGACCTGTGGCTACGCGGGCCTAAAACAACGAAGCACAATCATAGATGGAAGGGACTGCGGATTCCGATCCGACCTTTAGACCGAATTCGAAGGAGAAAAATCAAGCCAAATCGAGGCCTAAAAACTTCGCGTTTTCTACGTTTATTTCGAAGCATCACAATGAAACGCAAAAGACAACGGAGAAATCGGTGCCCTCTGACGCGGCAAATGCATTCTGAGAGTGGTCAGGCACTGATGTCGAAAATAGTAGCGCGGCAGGCGATAGCGGCAAAGCTGGACAAAAATTTTAATCAGATGCAGTGCGGGAATTCCTCAGTGGGCGCCTAACGGCATGTGCGTTCTTTTGGTCGTTTTGCTGGTAAGCCTTCTCAAAAACAATTGTGTTTTGGACCTAGAGAGGCGCCGAACACCTAAGCAAAAAAATGAGCCGATTTCGTCCTATTCCGGGCCTGGTCTGGTCAGATGGACACGAGTGTGATGAGCTTTTTTCAGGCTACTTCGGCAACGTCTATCGCGGCCAGATGAAAGAGCCACACACTCGCTACTTCGTGCCCGTCGCAGTGAAGACGCTAAAAGGTACCGTATTTATGCGACTCGTCTTCGGCCTGCATCGGTCTTTTACGGTTTTAGGAGAACGGTCCAAAAGCATAGCGGATATCGAGGACTTCCTGCGAGAAGGCGCCATCATGAAGCACTTTAATCATCCGAACGTCATGCGAATTCTCGGCATCAGCATCAGTCAAAGTGGTATCCCTTCGATCGTCCTGCCGCTCATGAACCAGGGAGACCTGCGCAGCTTCATCGCCGACCCATATCGGGTAGATTTCTTGGAATTTTTCTGTTTTCATTAATGTTTTTCTTAACGTTTCGGCACAACTGAGTGTGTTTTCAAAGGTTTTCTCTTAGAAAAAAGCTTTTAAAACATCGGTAATAAAGCATTTAACGGCCGGAACCGTGGCCTGACCCAGTAAAATTCGATTCCTGAAGTGCAAAAAAGAATTGCCACGAGCCGGGATCGAACCGGCGACCTTATGATCTTCAGTCATACGCTCTCCCAACTGAGCTATCATGGCAGATATCCTCTCCCGCCGCCGACCCGCACATATAGCGAACAGAAAAGCAAGTAAATCAATGGTAGAAGGCGTAGCGACATCCTACCCTTAGATTTAGGTCAAGTATTGGGCGTACTTGCCATTATTCTCTCCTGAAAACGAGACGGTATTGGAAGATTCCAGGCAAATTATGCTCGGACAATTTGCTTTTTATGCCTCATTCAATGTCGGTTCGTGTACAACGGTCTGTCAGCAAGCGCTTTGGGTTAAACATTGTTTAATGGGCATGGGGGGAATTCGATGGCATCGCACTGCGACGCAATTTGGCTAGACGTCAGGTCTTTTTTCGTCGGACTCTGTGGCGGACAAAAAGGGCCTTTTGACACAGTTTTTTTTCATACGATGCGTACTGCATACAGTTTCAGCGTTTCTTTAAAATTTTTCCGATGTACAGCGGTTTGCGACTGGTTTTAGGGTTTCCCGCCTCATAGGAAATCGTTGAAATATGTCCTTTTTGACATTCGAATAAGGTGGTCGGCTTTTTAGGCGTGCGGGTCTGCTTCCTAATGAGCGGACTTCGAAAAATAGTTAGCGGCTTCTCTTACTCCAGGAGCTCAAAGGGGAATGAAATTTAGTTCTATCCACTTCTAGGTATTACCGATGTTTTTAGGTGATCACCGCTATCGAACTCGTGGACTTCGCCCACCAGATCGCACAGGGCATGGCGTACCTGTCGTCGCTGAGCTTCGTCCACCGCGACTTAGCAGCGCGCAACTGCATGTAAGTCGCTTGACCACTGCGACGTTACGCTTGATGTGGCAACATTGTGAAGCGGATTAGTTGTACGATCATCCCTTCCGTGAAGAGAAAAATACCGGGGATTAGCGACGCAGGCGACTGCCTCATGGTGGTCAGTGGAATTAGGACCAAAGTCCGACAGGGATCGAGCTTTAGATCGTTTCGAATTCAGAATATCTAGCTAGGGTACTTTAGCGAGGTTTATATGCACGTAGGTGCAGGGTCGGCTTCGGTTATGGACCTTTTTGGAATCGGAATTGGGAATAGGAATCTGTGAAACACACCGATCCCACCGGCTCTTTTCAACATATGGGGTACAGTCAACTTCAAGTGTTTTTTAGGCTTAGAATCGTAAATGACATCGAATATTGATGGCTTTTTGGAACCGGAGTCGGTTTTAAAATTTTGGAACCGGACTGAATCTCTACAGACTATCACTGACTGGCGCCGATTCACGGTAAGACGAACCATGGTACGGAGTCCGAGTTTGTCGATAAGTTCCAAACCGTCACATAAAAGAGACTTGGTTTCTTGGGTGCTACACTGCACTGCGAAAAAAGAGAATTTCGAAACTCTGGATAACCTTCCTTTGTTTAGGCTCAGCGAGGACTATACAGTCAAAGGTAATCGTTGACAGACAGTTTGTTTTATGAAATCGTGGTCTTCAGTTGCCGACTTCGGACTTGCCGTGGACCTGCTCAACGAAGAGTGCTCTAGCGTGCCAGCAACCTTGCCTATGAAGTGGATGGCGCCCGAGTCGCTCAAGGACCGCCGTACATTCAGTACGAAGACGGACGTTGTGAGTGCAATGATGTCGCAAAACGTCCTAAAATTGTGTTACTGATGAGCACGGTTTCAGTTTTTGACCAAATCTAAAGGGCCATAGTTGACCGACGCAGACACCAAAAGCGTCGCCCTTTTTCAAGCCCAAAGTACCGACTGAAATAGCCAGTTGTCCGGGAAAAACACGGTGCAAAAGACCGAAACCGGATAACTTTGTGTAGTTCAATTAGGGAAACAACCGATGCGTTAAAGGAAATCGAATTTTCACGGCGTAATTGAGCCGAATTCCCGGGTCCATACTTGATCTCAAACCTGCTCCGTAACTACACGATATTTTAGTGGTCCTTCGGCGTCGTCCTCTGGGAGCTCATGACCCGTGCCGCCGGGCCGTATGGCGAACTGTCGAACTGCGACGTTCGCTCGTTCCTCGACTCTGGCAAGCGACTTCCGCAACCAACGCACTGCCCCGACGTTATGTGAGTACCGCTTCGTTTAGCCTCCGAAAGTACGGCGCGCTCGGGCTATGCACTGGCGATGCTTGAGAGGATGGATAGTGGGAAAGACGGCAATTTCCTCGAAAGTTGACGAATGGTTACCAGACTTTGTAAAATTTTTGCGAAAATTCATATTTTTGGACACCAGTTACATTCTTACCAGATAATCGTCCGATTTTTAATCGATATTAGAAGAATTTTTTTCATAAAGAAGTGCAATTTTTTCAAAATTCTCACACCTTTAGTAAAACATGCGTATGCACGCCTAGCAATCTTTCTCTTCCGAAATGCTCTCCCTGAGTTAAGGTATTCGAGATTGATACATTGAATGGAAGACCTGTGGAATAGCTAGTCTGAGTCGTAGGGTTACGGCCTTTTGCTTATAGTGAACTACAGAGAAACATAGGGATACCACTGCGGACCCTTGTCTTTTCTCCATTCGACAGCAGTACCAGTTTAGATACGACGTGATGCTTTCTTGTTGGCGGACACATCCTCTTGATCGACCGGACTTCTCCTGGCTTTCACAGCGACTGCAGGACATACTGAAGGTAGGGATGCGTGTTAATGCTTATTTAGTTGATGTACGTTTAGCGCGAGATGACGCTTGCACGACGGTACGGCAAAAGCGGGACCTTCTTCGCGCCTGTACCGCCCGGCACGCAGTACTCGTCACCGTACACGAACGACCCGTTCTTTCGCTGGTAAAATGGCGAAGTTGCTGACGTCTTTCCTTACTGCCTATCATTTTTACACTGTGCCGACCTGTCTGTATGTAAACGACGCCTGAATAAACCTTCACACGAAGGGTTGCGTCCCCCGCGTCGGACACAATCTTGTCCGTGTGTCGACGTCGATGAATGGCACACCAAAGTCGAACATTTTTACACGGAACCTAGGGTCTTCTGCGTCATTCCGCCCGAAGTCACACGTCAGGTGGTTTGCTATTAAAGTTTCAGGTTTGGAAAGGTGGTTCAGGCTTTGAAATATCCGTTCGGGTGCTACCCGTATGAAGCTATCAAACGATACTGAGGATCGGCTGCCGGCAGCCGTTAGGTACCGACGGTAGGGTACGGGCCGTAATACGGTACGGCACGGCCTTAGTACGGCCCGTACTAGTGCTACGTGTCGTGGAAATTTAGGCCGTACCGTACTGACCCCCGTACCGTACAGTACGGCACGGCCTACTTCGATAAGGTCATGCATTTAACATCTTTCGTACATATTGCTAAAGTTCCAAATTCGCGCAAGATGAAAAACGTGACGCTATACAAGCGTTACGAAAAACGCAGTGGTGAGAATAAACAAAGCGGAAGCATTGTGAAGGTGGCTGCTTGACGTATAAAATAACAATGCTTCAGGCGGAACTTGTTTCACAGATTACTCGAGCGGTTCCCTCTCGATCACCACGTTTTCGCCGGTATAAACGTAGAATCTCAGTTGTTCCTTGGTTGTTTCGTTTGTGTACAGCTCATCCTCAGGCCAGTCCTCATCGGCATAGTTGTTCGGAAGCGACAGAGTGTACGGATGTGCGATGGTGGCTGCGAAGAATTTCTATAAAACGATCAATATTGTGACCGAATAAAAAGACTTTGCAGAGCACTTGCACAAAGAGTCACATTGTAAGGTCTTCTTTCGCCAAAATTCGAACAAATTTGGCCCTTTTTTGGCGCGATACCTATGTTCGGAAATTTCTATCATCTTCGGCGTTTTTGTATAACTATCTTACCGCTTTTGACGGCATTTAGAAAGGTTTGACCGATAGTTTTCCTGAAAATTCGGCCAAAAAATTCCAAAATTAGGATTTTTGCAACGAGCGTACCTCCACGGCACGGGGGTGGTTTGGCCATCTCTACCCGCGGTTTTAATATTTAACTGCATCGAACACACTGATTTACTAACCTTCTTCAACTCTTCCAACAGTGGTCCGTAGTCGTTGAATCCACCCATCACACTCATGCAGCGGCTCTTGTTGGGCCACTCCGTCTTTGTGGTCTCTCCGTGGAGCCATTCGACGACGTCCGCGACCGTCATTGTCCACAAACTGTTTGGACCATACACCTCGAGATAATTACACTGCTGCACCGCGCGGAAGTCGACCAGTCTTGTGGGACTCTCGCCTTCCGGCAGTTTAGGCGGACTCTCATCGCTGTCGCTTCCGTCCGACTCTGTATCGATGCTGCCAAACGTCGACATATCCAGCGTCCGGCAGAGAAAGAGCTCGTTAAACGAACGCCGAAAGAGCTCCACCGAAGCGAAGTAGTTTGGGGCGTTGACGTAGCCGCATTCCCAAACAGCCCTGAGCTGGTAGAGCACGTTGAAGAACTTCTCGTCTATCATCGCTGCTCCCATGAACCTAAATAGAAGCTAAATCCATCTCGGTCATCTTAGTCAAGCCGCTGCACACTACCCATGACTACTATATCTCCGAACGGCTATGTTGCGGTTCGCAAGCCTGATAATCGTAGAAGTTTATTAAAGGAGAAGGGGTCTAGCCCAACGATGCGTAGTAGAGATCGGCACCAGGACACGGTGCCGTACCCCGTACCCGTAGTGACCCCCACCCGTGCCGTACCCCGTACCCGAGTTAAAACACGGTACCAAACCCGTACCCGTGGTGAAATTTGATTTTTTGCCCAAAAACAGGCCAAAATGGAGTGATGGGCGAATAATCTACGACATGGAGTGGCTATAACACGGGTACGGGTACGGCCGTACAATTGGTACGGGTGGTAGCCCGAACTAACATATTTATATTCTGAGTGGGCAGGGGATGGGCAGGGGGTAGGAATGTGCCTAAAGTGTTAGCATCATCAAACAAAGTGTCTACCCACTCGATTTGGCGGACAACGGAATTGTGCAGCCGTCGAGTAAGCTCTTCGTTGCTGCTGCAGTTCATCAGTGCGCCGTGCTTTTTCCCGTATTCAGGGGTTGCGATACGGTACTTTTCGTAGCCGTGGATATAAAGAATCCCCAGATATCGCCGTGGCCCTGTCCCGGTGAGCTTGCTGACGATAATGCTGTCGAAGTGCCGGTTGGTAAGCTGCAGCACTTCGAGATCTTCTCGACGGAGGGCCCCGAATACGCACAGGAGGACGTCCACCAGTACCGCACCGCTGGTCTGAAACGCTGTCGTTGTTGGTCAAAAAGTTTTAACGTATGCCTTGCATAATTATATCTGTATACGGGGCCATTCAGAAAATATGTCACGGTGACATGGGTGGGGAGAAGTAGGCCCAAAGGGTAGAGTCGCCGATAGAGAAAACTTTTTCGTCGGCGTCGCTTGCGGGCCAGAGTTCGATAGTTTTTTTTTGTCGAAACATTGGGCACATATAAATCGGTTTGTGACAAACTAGTTCGCTCGTGAAAATTTTATTTACGAAAGCCTTTGGTCCCCCTTTCCATTATGCAGCCTGCATAATGCAGCTATGCAACTCTTTGAGTTTTATGACTTGACATGCGCGGAGGGGTGGGAGGGGGCCCAGATACCGTATGTTTTCGAATAGAGCCCCTGGGGCTCTATTTTCCATAAGGTCCCTACGGGAGGGCTCTCTTCGAGGGGGGTCGGCTGTAATTTCTATAAGGTCTCTCCGGGGGGGGGCTCTATTCGAAGGGGGGGGGGCTCTATTCAAGGGGGGCTGTATTCGAAAAAATACGGTATGTGCACGAACGTGTGATATAGGGGGATGGATGGGGTCAAAAAGTCGGTTTGTTTGCATGAAGATTTTATGGATGGCCCCTAAGGTCCCGGGGGGGAGGGGGAATCGGAATCGGTACCGAACTCGGTGTTTTTGAAGCAACTGGAATCGGTCTGAAGAACCGATTCCAGAATTCGTGTCAGCTGTTTTCTATGGCTCGTCGCAGGCAATATGCACGAAATTTAACGCAAAACTTTGACAAATTCAGTGATGGCTGTAGCGGAGGACCATCCTGCGTATGTGAAGATGCTGATCTTACAGGCACTCGTTATAAACGCTATGCACAGCGAATCTTACCTGTACATATTGAAATCGGAACGAGGTCAGAACTTCGTGCTTCGTGGAGAAATCGGAATTGCTACATATTTGAAGTTTTTGGGATTTAATTGGTACCAGACACAAGCTCTAACCCTTCGATTTGAACTCCACTGAGTATCATGATTCGTTCGTGAGCATCGGAAAGAGGACGAGGATGAAGTCGCGGATTTTTCGAATTGCAACGATGCTTTTCGCGCGGTCTAATGGTCTCGCAGGACATAGGTAACCATGGCTTCGAAGTAGTTCCTCTTGGGAGCACTCTAACAGACTTCTCTCGAAAAAAACTTACCAGTCGTCTTCTCGGTGGCGGCTCGTTAGCCCTAGCAACGTGGTCCTTCTTTGCAGGAACTTGTGGGGAGCATTCGGTACTTCTCTTCATTTCAGCACAACAACAGAGGAAAGACGAAGAAATTAGAGTGAAAAGGCACTAAGCAGTGGTGGACGAACGAAATGAGAAACACGAGCGACCTGCTGATAACGCACCGATAACTCGTTGCCCACGCACTATTTTCTTCGTGATACATCGACTGTTTTCTGCATCGGGTCGATATCAGTCGTTATATCGACCGGATCGTCGATAGGGTTCTCGTGACCGGGCCCCAGCACCGGGACTGACTCATTTAGGTTGCATGGACTTGCGTGCAAAATGTCTATTGGACAGTTTGCATAGAGTGACCGACCCTCACGGGCCCTGGTCGAGATGAAACACACGTCGGAACGACAAAAGAACGCAAATTTAGGTGACCCCCCCATATGGTGCCTGGCTAGCCAGCGATATTAAAAACTCGGGTGGCTGGGATTCCAGCCAACAGTGTCATCTGTAGTGTTTTGCTGGGTAACCCGAGTTTTCGGTCCCGGAGTTTTCGGTCCCGCCTAAAATTTCAAAAGGAGTTTTCGGTCCCAGAAAAAAATCAACTCGTTAGCCGCGAACTTGTCGTTTTTCCTCGCATGCTTAAACAGCATTTCCCCGTAGAGACCTATTCTTAGCTGGTGTGCGGGAGTCCGTTTTATTGAGGCTCAACCGCGCTGAACCGTTGAGGCGCCGACTTTAGCTCAGAATGAATCACAGGATTTAAAAAACGCCGAGATAAGCACGCTTTTATGAGAGGTCTTGAAAATTTCCGCACCTAGTGGTAGCCAACTTCTAAGCACCAAAGGGTCCTTGTTTGTAGCACAAACCGACCCCCCCCCCCCCACTACCTTAAAAAGTCCTGGCATAGAAAATGCAGACATCTACGTGGTTGAAAAACGGAGAGATTTTGAACGGGGCGGGGGGGGGGGCTAGGCCATTATGGAAGGAGGCTGTTTTCGACACCTTCCGTTGGGTATCGTATTGGAGGAGGTAAGGGCTACTCGAAATTGTCAATTCTTTCTGGGACACAAATTAACACGTGCGCGCGTGGCTTCCCCCATAATTAACGTTTTTACGACATTTCCTCTCCATTTTGCCTGTCCAATGGTAAAATGATAAAGAAACAGTTAATGGAATGTCAGAAGAGTCGCGCTCCAGGGGAACGCCAACAAAATTCTAAAATAAAACGTGAACATTACATAGCGAAAATTAGCTTCGCGGGCATCTTACCTAGTACTTATAGTAACGCGCGTACCACTCGAACCCTCGAACCTCCCACCCCTGTCCCATGTCATCTGATTTAATTTCTGAAAGCTCCCTTTGATGACAACTTTTTTCAACCTGTTTATTTTAACGGTCCGTAGAACGGGACGGAATGACCCGGGCACTTTTGGCGGAACGCCATCGATCGCTACTTTGCGATACAAAGTGATCGAGAAATTCTTAAAATGTTATTCGCATACTGCAAAAAAAATCTACTAAGGTATCCCCCCTGTCGCGACCAGGACGGTTGACGAAAGTGGGTTTCATGTTACCTATTTTGCAGTTCGCCAGAGCGTAATTAACGCAAATACCTAAACTGTTCTCCGCAAAACCGGAAAATATTTCAACATTTCTCCATCGTTGGCACAAGTTCGACGAAGAGATAACTTCTAGCACATTAACAGTGATAAATCGAAGTAACTCGTATAAATTCCGCTGTTTGGTTTGACTAGGGAGGTCAAGGATGACACTTCTCAGGGCAAACGAAAACATCCTATTTGGCGAGGGCTCCCCTGTTTGGCAGACAATTCTTTATCAGCAAATAAAATTTTTCATGTCCGATTATCGTCTGTAAAGCGGCAGAATGATGTCTTTTCTCGTGCTGAAGCCTGCGTACTTCTATTGTTTACGGAATCGATCTTAAACATGGGCTGTGAGGGGGGAAGTAACGTTACTAAGCGGCGGCCCTTATTAGCTTTCGAACGAAAGCCCGGTTCTAGAAGTCAAAGAAGAAAGCCCGGTTTGAGACAAAAGTCCCGGCGGGATCTGGGCCGGTCCGCGCCTGGATTCTATGGCCTATTTCCGGTTTTGCACGTGACCTTGTGACGCTCAAACCTGAATCTAAGCCACCTTGAAAACAACGCTACTTCGTGTTGCGCAACTCATACTTGGGACAGGGCTGGACCCAGACCGGGTCTTGGTCTCGGAAAACCGAGAGTCTCGCACCATTTTGGTGGTCCAGGTCTTGGCTCGCACGAAAAACCGAGACTACACCGAGACTTAGAGATGGCGCCGCTAGGCGACTCCCAGCGAAAATTTCCCACAGGTATGTCAATATTTGATCAAATTTTTGTTGGTATCGCCTGCGGCGGGCCATAACGTAGCTAGGTTACCTAGTAGACACCAAAGAAGCAGCTATAACCGTAGCAGTCCTACCGCTACCACATACGGACCAAAAAAGTGTGTAAAAACTCGGTCTCGGTCTCGGAAAACCGAGAGTCTTGCACAACTTTGGTGGTCCCGGTCTCGGTCCCGGTTGGTTTTTGCACTCTCAGTCTCGGTCTCGGTTTAATTTTTAGGCCAGTCTCGGTCTCGGTCTTGGTCTCGGTTTGAATTTTGAAAGTGCCCAGCCCTGACTTGGGAGTTACCTAGTTTGTCTGTAACAAATTTTCGTGACGCATACGTTCCCTGTGTAACACACAAGGGACGAGCCTACACTAAATTAAATCCTTTGTGTCTCTCGTGTCAGTTCGTGGTATGGCTTCCGCGTATTATCCTTGGTGCCCGTACGGCGTATCTTTGTGCTTTCTTCAGGAAACACACAAGCAAAGAATGCACTGGCGCCTAGTACCTAGCTCTCTTTACATCCTGCGCCGTCGTCGCGTTTACGTCAGCGCAGGGTACGGCTATTGAGTGGCGTCATACAGCGGCCGTAAACAAAACGTCGTAACTATTTTCGTTCCCAAACTTGCTGAGTAGTATTTCTTACTGGAAAGGTGTCGTTCTCAATTCTTTTCAGTCTTCACAGTTGTCATGCGTGGCTCTAGTGGTTCGTTCTAGGGGTTTCAGCGTGTGCTTCTAGCAAAACATGTCCTTGGCCTCATTTAGGTCGCTACTCAGTGGGAAGCAGGTTTCAGAGATGTGGACGCTATAAAATGGGCTATGGTCAGGAAGCGACCATAAATGATGCGCCCGTTATTATTATCAGCCCATTAATTGCATTCAAAGCAAGCTTCGTTGCAGGCTATTACGGCTACTACGGCAATAGCGACTACTATCCTCGCTAAACGATGGGTACTACAACAACTACTACCAGCAGCCACCGAATCTCCTCTCTTCGCTTTTCTATCTCTTCAACTCGCCTACGAGTTCGTCCGCAGGGTGGGTATACGGCAGTAGCCGCAGACGCAGCAGAAGTAGCACGAAGAGCCGGTGCCCCAAAAATAGCGTCTTATATCATTTCGGTCACACTTTGCTCGGACACTTCTGTAGGGGTCATTTTGTTTTGCAAATGTACTATACCTATTTACGTCGTGATCACGGCAAAGCCAGAAATAAATAGTAGACAAACTGACACAAATTAAGTGCTAGGTAGCGACCCCATTGGAATTGGTAGGAGCCTATCAGCACAGTCACCCATTAGCCCACACTCTTGCTGACTCCGTCCATCGGGTGCTGAATGACCGAAAAAAGCGCCGCAGGCGCACATGTGATAATTTTTGGTTCTCAAAAACTTTGACTTTTTTCGTTAATAAAAACATTTTCGGGGTTTTTCTTTGGTTCACGATCGAAATGTGTGTTTTGCGGTGTAATGTCGTCGTCCTTGCTAGCTGCCAGCTTCCATTGCTTCGAGGTGGCGACGCATGCTCCCGCCGCCTTGAAGATAATCTGCTGGTCCGTGTCCGCCACAGCTACCACACTGTCATTCGTCGTCTTTAACTTTACGGCCCAAATATATTCCCAAAATATTATCGCCTACATGCTTCCCTCCGCTTGAACCGATGTTTTACTACGGGAGCAACAACTACGGCAATAGCAGCTATGGGAATAAAGGCTACGACAATGGCCTCTACAACGGGTACTACAACGGATGCGGTCAGCAGCCACCGGATCGCCTCTCTTCGCTCCACTCTCCTGAACTCGTCTTCAGATCCGAACGCAGCAGCCGCCGCCGCTGCTACCGTGCCGCCGTCGGCCGGTAGCCATATTTAGCGCTTTTATGTCATGTCGCGCCGACTTTGCCGAAGCACGTCTGTGCCGGCCACATTTTTTGCAGTGTACTATTTTCCCTAATTATCTACGACACTGTCCTCTTGCTCCGTTAACCACTTCGAGTTACGTAGCCTGAATCTCCTAAACGGATAATGAATTTATTCGCTAGATCGTTACTGGTTCAGAAGCGTGTCAACAGCAGTAAATAGTACATTCCAATGCCTATTGGGTAATGAAGACAAGAACTCGTGGAGCATGTGGCATTCCTTCAGCGGTGGCAGCTGTAGTTCGGGGAGGTCCTGGCTGAGCCTCTTGAGGTCGTACATAGCGTCCATGATGTGGCACGCCTGCCCTTTCGCGCTTCCAGGCTCGTGTAGGTGACTTGAACATGCACTTTCGCGTGAGGTCTTGTGCGGACTTCATCAGCGTGCGTCGAATGAACCGCCAGCGTGTTCGCCCAATTGCGTTCGCCTACGCGTACTTTACCGATTCCTTCGAGTTGTCCCTGAGTATATGCGCAAAAGAAGGAGTTCAACGAGCAGCTATCGAATCTCGTCGAGCAGTGCACTCTTACAACCCCTGCAATCCAACTAAGTGGTTCAAAGCGTCCACAGTAGCTGTAAACCACCAGAAATGCGTCCGTTCTTCAGCAAGCAAACGGAACTCATACGTTTTACATCTGCGGTGCCGTATTCCCACTCATTGTGAGCCTAACCGGACTTTTTCAAAACGTCGTTCTCAGCGAAGTGAGAAGTGACTTTTATCACTTTCCGCATGCTGAGTATACGCTGGAGTTAATTCTTAACATGTTTCTTTGCATAAATGGAATAAGAAATTATGTTTATGTTAAAAGACATATTTCCAATTCATTTCATACCTTTATATAATAAAAATAAATAAATTTTATGTTTCCCGAGTCCGTCGCAACCGGACTCGGTACACTGGTTTTTTAGTCGCGTTAATTTGCGGTTCGCTACGTCCAAATTGCCGGTTCCTCTGAGCGTCATGAACCCGAGTAAATTGTTGTTGGCAGGAACCGGAAAATATTTCAACATTTCCCCATCGTTGACGCAAGTTCGGCGAAGAGAAGACTTCTGGCACACTGAGCAGCGATAAATCTGTGTTACTCGTGTAACTTTCACTGTCTGGCGTGACTATCAAGGACGAACGAAAGCATTTTGGCGAACCATAGCACCCTTTCGGCGAACGATACTTTAACAGCAGATAAAGTTCTTGCGTCGGAAAGGGGTTTTCAAGCATGGAGATTCCGAAAATAACGTCCCTTTTTCAAAATCGTGCCTAAGGCGATCGGGCGAGAGGTAGGCGTCCTGCTTCCATACGGTAGCGAGAGCTATGGCAAGCATGCAGGAGCGCCTAAGCAGGAAATATTCTGCTAAATCGAACCAAGCAGGGGTTTTCAACCATCGTGATTTTGAAAATAACATTCATTTTTCAAGGCTGTGTCTTGGGGGTCTGGAGAGGCGTAGGGGTCCTGCTTCCATGCGGTAGCGAGCTCAGGCTGATGGGCTGAAGGACAGCTCAGGTTAAAGGCTGATGCTGGAGACGCTGGAAGAACGTCGAATTCGAAATGGCCTCATCCTGGCAAAGAAGTTCCTGCTCGGCAAGTGAACTAAGAGCAACTTCCGCTTGAAACCGTCACGCACTCGCGGTGGAGCGACCAAGTTCGACGTTCCTTTCAGCCGTACCAAAACGCGAGAATCGACCTTCTTCGTCCGCCTGGCGCGATGCTCTCGAAACTCAACGCTGACTTCGTACTCGTCTCTCGGCGTGTTCAAAGGTTCGCCAAAGACCTAGACCTCTCTGATGTTTGCGATCTAGGAAGGACTTCCTCGGCACTCAGGGATCTGCCCTACATGGAACGTTACAAACAGCTTAACATGCCGACCCTTGAGTTACGGAGGTTAATTGCTGACTTAGTACTCTTCCACAAGTTCGTCCTCGGTAAAGTAATGATTCAAACCAGCTCAATTTCCTACTACCTAAGTGTAAGGGGTGATAAACCTACGATACGGCATCCAAGGGCACGTACCCAGGCACGTGCTGGTTCGTTCTTTGTGCGAGTTTCTCCGGTCTACTCCAAACTGCCTGATAGCATACGTGCGCTAACGACAATTTCAGGGTTCCACAGTGCCATTCTGCAGCTAGACCTCTCTCGGTGTGCCAGTATTCATGTGAAATGACTCTGTTGTATTTTTGACGCATTCTTGTGTTCCAGATTTGCGACTTCCTTTGTGTTACTGTTCATTGCCTACGTTGTCACGTGGTTTACCGCGTAAATAAAATACAAATACAAATCTGTGTTTCTAGTCAGTATATCGTTCCACTTTGCCAATGTTCAATTCTTGCTCCACTGCCTTGTGCAGCCAGCCCAACGTTTGGGGGGAGGCAAGGGGTAAGGGGTGACCCTTACCTATTTTTTCGAATTTGAACGAATTTCCGGCATATTATGCGTCCATGCCGAATACAGGCCCATACTTGCCATACGACTTTCGAAACCGTCGTATGAAAGAGAGTGTGATGGCGTCGGAGCTGTACGCAACTCGGGCCTGTACAGTGCGCAGCTGGCATTCTTGAAATCTTGCATAACCTTCCTTTGTTTAGGCTCAACGAGGACCAGCGCTTCGGCTGACCTGCCAGTAGTGATTACCGATTCAGTAAATTGTAGCATCGCTCCTACCCTTTGTAAAGGTCGGCAACCGTACCGTACTGTCGTACCAAAGTACGGGATATTAGAGAAAATACGGGTACGTTTTTGGATCGCGTTGAGCTAGCAAGCACGAAGAGATTCCCCTTTCACGACCATACTTCAAGCGTACGCCTGACCGGCCAAAGTATTAAATTCCAGTGCGCTGTTATGCCTGGCAAAAAATACCCTTTGGCCAACTCGCCTTCATGTCATTGAAAAATTTAAGCCCTTCTCCCTTCTCAGGGTACCGTATTTTCTCTAATAAACGCCCCCCTCTATTAGACCCCCCCCCACCTAATAAACCCCCCTCCCCAAAAATTCACAGCTGGGCGGGGGCAACGGTTACTTCCAAACTAAGGCCATATTTGAATAGATAACGATGAACCAAGTATTTTAAGACGAAGTGAGAGTCCCGCGGACGCAGAAGAAAAAAGTTACGAGCATTTAAAATTTTAAAATTTCCCGAAATTCATCGACCGCGAATTAAACCCCCCGGGGGGTTTATTAAAGAAAATACGGTATTGAAAATAAAGGGCGCCCTCTAACTCAGGTACTACAACCAGGGCTTTACACTCGTTCGAGTTTTCGTTTTCGTTTTCGTTCGTTTTCTCGTTTTCGTCGGACGAAAACGAAAACGAAAACGAGTATTCCCATAATCGGCGAACGAAAACGAAAACGAGGTCCCCCATTTTCGTCGAACGAAAACGAAAACGAAAACGAGTCAACTCAGTTCCCCGAACGAGAACGAAAACGAAAACGAAAACGACTGAACGCGAGCGGCCTGACCAAAAGGCAGAAACCACTTAACTTGGCGGCCTGTTTGGCGCCAATATTTCCATCAGTCTTTCATCGGTTTTATGCTCCATTCCCTTCAGCCGTTCTTACGCCATGGAAAACGACGGAAATGACGAAGTTGCTCGCGAAGTCGAGGATTTTCAGTGCGAAGAACCTGGACCAAGTGACGAAATGCTTAATAGTCGTGCTATTTTTTTCCTTTAGGAACCGGCCGGAAAACTGGAAGGAAAAGTACGATTGCTCTTCCCGATAATGGCATCTGCCACCTCTGCCACAAATCGTGCTCGAAGTCGAACTGGTCTCATCACTTGAAGAAGCATCATTCGGCAGAGCTAGAGGCGGCAAAGGCAGAGAATTCCAAGCAGCAGACTAAGCTAGTCGATCACCACTTTGTTTCGGACAAAACAGCTCGAAACTTCGCTCTGTACGCCGCGACGAGCACGTTTCCAGTAGCTCACCTGTCGAACAAATATCTCCAAGTAAGAAACGCGTTATTTGCAGCATGCGAATTTCATTTTTGAGGCCGTGTTGAAGAAGCTTCCGAACTTCAAACCTCCCAGTGCTCGCGCTCTCGTGGCTCAAATGGGCGGAGAATGTGACAAGCTAGTCAAGTCGCTGGCCTCCAAGCTCGTTCAGTCAGAATACAAGTTTGCTCTTGGTAGGAAGGCAGCGCTTTTCTGGGCCATGCGAGACTGTTAAGGTGCTGACATATACACTACGAAAGGAATGCTCCATTCATTCTTGGGAATCACAGCACACGTATGGTGCCCAGAGAAGTCCATCATCGAGTGCTTTGCTCTGGAATTAGTCGAGCTCCAAGAACGCCACACAGCTGACCACGTGTCGGCGAAACTCGACGAAACACTGCAGTCGCTTCAGCTGCAGAGGAAGGACATCTTGCGAATCGTGACGGACTGTGGCTCAAACATGATAGCCGCATTTTTGTAAGAATTTTGCCTGGATGCACGAAGAAAGTCAGAAACCTTTAGCGAGCCCTTCGAATACGAAGATAACGACTTTGACGACGAAATTGTTTGGCAGCATGACGTGGTCCAGCCTGCAGAGGTAGACGTCGACTTGCTGTTTGGGCTCGAAGAGGAAGCCCCTGACGATCCGGACCTCGAGGAGGACGAGCAGATCCGCGCCGAAGAGCCCGATGAGGAGCGCATTCGTTACGTGCACAACTCTCTTGTGAAATGCGCCGCGCACCGCTTCAACACTTGCATGCGCAATGTATTCGAGAACAACTATCAAATGGAGAAGCTCCGCAAGGTTGTTCGACAACGTTTTCTATTAGACGCTTCGGCTTTGCCTTTTCAGCGCATTTACCGCACTATCGGAAAGTTTGCGAAATCGCATCGGGCCACGAAAAAGCTCTACGAGAGATCTCGCGCGACGAACACAAGTTGCAGAGGTCTCAAGCTCCTCTTCCCCGCTAATACGAGGTGGGCATCCGTCGCCATCTGCTATGCCTGCGTTCTTCGACTCCGCGAGCACCTCAATGTCGTTTGCATCGAAGTCGAGTTTCCACTGATTTCTGCCGCAGACTTTCGCAGAATGGAGACAGTTACTGCCATCGTCGAGGCTTTCCGCGGGTTCATTGTCAAGCTACAACAGCAGTCCACTCCGACATTTTCGTTGATACTGCCGGGAACGCTTGGCCTTATCGAGTTCCTCGAGCATACGATTCGAGGAAAAGTTGCCTACCGTCTGCAAAGCTCTCATCGCGGGCATCAAGCTCCGTTTTTCGGACGTGCTCGAATCCGGTAATACCGGACGGGATCCGCTGTATCTCGCTGCATCGTGCTTGGACCCAGTAGTTCAAAAGGAGCGGAACTTCTTCGAGACCGACTTCAACAAGGCCGCATGCGCTATTCGAGAAATGGTTAGAATGTTCATACACGGTGCAAAATTTTAATGATTGGCTTAGGCAAAGGTGCTGGAGTTAGACGTCGACAAAGAGGTTGAAGAGATCAATGCTGCGCCGGCTACCTCGCACAGGTCTACTTTCGGCTTCGACATACCGACTAAGCGAGCGCGTGTTTCAACTGGTTCTCAGAGGGACCGCCTCAAGACGGAAATTGTCGAGTATCGAGCGCTCATTGAATCTGAGGAAGTCACGAACACATTGGAGTTCTGGGTTCAGCATCAGCAGGTAGCTTTTAAGGCCTCAGATTTTAGTGCAAAGGCCTCAGGCTTGTAGTAAAGGTACAAATTTAGCAATTTGCTCTGCTATCAACGATTGCGTTCAACGTTCTGTGCATCCCGGGCGCTTCTTCTGCCGTGGAGCAATTCTTTTCGCAGGTCACCATTCATTCGACTGGCCTGAAAAGCAGCTCATCGCCAGCAACTATCCGTCGGAAGTCTCTCTTGTGCTTTAACGAGAAGTTCATTAATGTCTAAATCACGTCTAATGAGTAAACGCATCGATTCCAATTGTTTTTATGCGCAGGACGAAAACGAAAACGAAAACCTAGTATCTCGTTTTCGTCGAACGAAAACGAAAACGAGGTCCCCCATTTTCGTCGGACGAAAACGAAAACGAGTGATTTCATATTGTCGAACGAAAACGAAAACGAAAACGAGTACGACCGTTTTCGTCGAACGAAAACGAAAACGAATATTTTCTAAAATGCAAAGCCCTGACTACAACCCAAACTGTTGCTCTAAAATCTGGTATTTGCCCATTCCAAAGACCTTAAAAAGTGCACTGTTTGCCCCCTCCCCCCTCCCCCCTCCCCCCCC
>JNEY01000644.1:17529-50492 GCA_020875895.1 Aphelenchus avenae | reverse complement strand
AAGGACTAATTTCATCTGAGCACCCTGCCAGCATCCTAAGCCTTACCATGACACATGTACAGATGAACGCGTTTATTTGTCCAGTAGCGTCTACATCCTGAACGAACGAACCACACCCATGCATGCAATGAAACTACTAAACGTCAACAGTGGTTAGCAACACTGCGCAGTGTTTGAGCATCCCGAGCCCGGCCGTCTCCTCAACCACCATCCACTTGTAGACATCGAGCCGCTTTCCCGACTTCGTGTTCTCAAACGTGAAGCGGTCCGCCTTTGCTTCGCTGATCTTTTTCGAGCGGAAGTATTTCGCCATGAACTTGTTGCGTGGCGCAGGAACGTCGGTACTCCACGGCCTTCCAAGCGGACCGGAGGCGTTGGACAAAGGCGCTAGTTCGTCGCTATGCTCACTGATTAACGCCACCGATCTTACCACCTTGCTGCCGGGCGCAGCCGTCTCGAACATCTGCAAAGTGAAGGATACCGCGTTGCCCCTATTGGTGGACCCGGGATCATTATTTTAACGGTTTTACAAAAGTGACCCACCCGAAAATCTGTGCCATCTTCTTTCGAAAATTTTGATCAGGAATAGCACGAAACTAGAACAGCACTAAAATCCTCTGAAGCATTGTTGTGTTTGCCGAAACTATTTTCCTGGAAGGAAGGAGCCATTCTAGCAGAAATGCGGTGCGTAAAACAATATCCGCGCAAAACAGGGATGAAGATGGGCATTCATTTGCTGCTTTGCTCGTCACGTTCCGTCGTCGACCCTTCGCCGTACCTTTACGAAAGTGCGGATCCATTCACTAGGGTCGATCCCCGTTACTATCCCACAAGTCTCCAGGCAGTCCACGTTGAAGAGTGCGCGAATTATGCAGCCGGGAGCCGGTGCGCCGCTGAGCATCTAGAAAAGCAGTATTGGGCCCTTCCGTTTGCCTCACATGAAATCGGGTATGAATATCTCGGAGGATAACTCACAAAGTACATGAGGTGCTTGACGGTAACGCGCAGCGTTGCTCTCTCGAAAAGCACAGCGTAGTTATCGGCCAAGGCGAGCATGACGTTTTCACAGATCCGCGGCCTCAGCGTCTGTGCCACAAAATCCAGCAGGCCGTAGTCGATCGCTGGAGGCGCGTGTTCGACGAATCCCGCGTTGAGGATCTGCACGCGAGCTTGCAAGTGACCTGCATTGTCTCGCAGGTAGCTCGGAAAGCGCAGCGCCCGCTGGTCGAAGCTGAGCTCGAAGCGACGAATGTAGGAGTTGTTGATGCGATGGAAAATGTTCTCGATGTTGTCCTCGCCGACGAGCACATTAATGAAGTCATGATCGTCCTCGACCAGCTGGATGGACACACGATTCTGCGGTGAAATCTGAAAAGCGTTTATGACAGCTCGGCTGACGCATAGTTCGAAGCAATCTTTCGGCTATTGTAAGTGGCGAAACTAAGATGCCTTCGTACTTATTACGTCATGGACAGGGCTGGGCTGGTCCCGGCCTCCCGGTTATTCCCGTTCCGGTCATCGAAAAAGAAAAAAAGCAAAAATAGTCTAAAAATCGATCGAAAGTTCAACAAAAATATAAATTAAATCTCCTCAACAATGTCGGCTATACTTTAATCCAAACGTACCAAAAAAAGCTCAGGACAACATGTGCCTTTCCATATAGTTCTGTGTGCACTTACCGACACTGCGTAAATGCTTCTAAGAGGAAGAGCATGGGAGTTGTGGTCGATTAGGTCCCGCAAGAAACGCGACTTTGCCCGTAGTTCTTCAAGTTCATGACGCTTAATATAGCGCAGGACTTCTAGGGCGACTTCGCCCAACATTACGAATCTAGAAATGCACTAAAGTAAAGCAAGCACCAGTTGCGCACTTAAAGGGCGAGAATAAGGACTATAAAATCAACATTTAAAGGGCGCTGTTGTCGGCTGCTGGAAACTTCATATGTAGAATGCGGAATACTATGAGGCAGCGTCTTGCACCCTTCGTCGATGCTTATGATGGGCCAGATCACGCGGATTCTCCTTTGCTTTACGTGTGGACATTCACATATTTATGGACGCTCTTTTGCTCTACGCCTGGGAACTGCGTATGAATTCTCCCAAATCCTCCCACGATTAAATGCACTTCAATGCCGAATCTTTTACATATTGATGTGTGCTTCGACGGGCTTGATGCGAGAAATTTGGCCCTTTGTATAGGCCTGGATAGCACACGGCTTTCCAAAGATTCGCATGAAAGAGAAGGGCCGTCTACAGTGAAAAAAACGAAATATAGTAAGCGCTATTTGAAAAAAACCCTCCCAATCGTTTTGCACTTGTAGACGACTAGTGCAAGTCACATAGTGTGGAGCCCAAAACAATGATCGGGTCTGAATATGCCCGAAAGCGGAGGAACTTGATTCATCGTATGAAACTGTGGTTAACAATGGGGAAATCGGCCGGAAAGGAAACATTTGAGGATGGAGGGGACGGTTTTTCATTTTATACAAAGGGCATCGCAACATGACCTAAGGCTAAAAGCGTAGTGCCTTCAGAGCTGCACGGATGTGCGAAACATACATTCGTGAATTTTGGAAATCTTCTTTCTTAGTTTACTCAGCGAAGGCTATACAGTCAAAGGCAACACTTGACCGGCGGTACGATTTTGTGAAATCATCGCCTTCAGTTGCCGATTCCGGGCTTGCCGTGGACCGCTCGACGAGGAGTGCTCTAGCGTGTCAGCAGCCTTGCCCATGAAGTGGATGGCTCCCGAGTCGCTGAAAGATCGTCGTACCTTCAGCACAAAGACGGGCGTGGTGAGTGCGACGCTGTCAGAGCTAGACCTAAAAGTCGGCAACCCTTACAGGCGGTACGACCGCATAACGTACTGCCGTACTATTGGTACGTGCGGTACGATGGGGTCGTCCAGTACGGAGTAGGAAACTGATCCAAGTTTCTCGGTACTAGCACTAGTACGGGACGTACTGGTACCGTACCGTGCCACACCTCGTACTGCCGTACCGTACCGTACGGTACAGATTGATACGAATACGAGGGAACAGATGGGGTGAGTACGGTACGAACTACGGTACGTGGTAAGTCAGTAAGGTACGTTGTACGGTACGGGCGCGGACTGCCTATCCTTAGCTTGAACCTAGCTTGATTCGGACCTTGGGGCATTCGGCGCATTTTTGTCCTCCCTGCAATTTGGATTCGCATAGGTCCAAAAACCGAATTTTCTAGTCTGCACCAGATGAAATGCCCCGTCGCTAAGGCGGCTACATCCGAATCCCGGCTTCGGAACCATCACTGGCCTACGTCTACTCGAGATCTTACTGGTCCTTCGGCGTCGTCCTTTGGGAGCTCATGACCCGCGCCGCCGGGCCGTACGGCGAATTGTCGAACTGCGACGTTCGCTCGTTCCTCAATTCTGGCAAGCGACTTCCGCAACCAAAGCACTGCCCTGACGTTACGTAAGTACCGCATCGTTTAGCCTACCATTAGCGACTTACCGATTTCATAAACCATCCGCGCCGCTCCTGATGCTTTGTAAAGGTCAGCAAGTACCGATAGTACGGCCGTTCCGTACCGTACACGGGTGGCGTTGGCCAGTAGGGAGTACGGCACGGCTGAAGTAGCGACGCGCTTGGGCATTGCCTATAGAGGCCATGGGTAATTTTCTTCGGGAAAGTTTCGAATTAATCGGAGTTTCTTTGCTTTTTTGGAAAATAGACCTAACTTTTCCGTCTTTGCCACATACCGATCGAACCGGTTTTCCCGAGGCTCGGAAGTTTAACTTTTCCCCTTTTTGGAAAAAGATAATAAGAACTCTGCCAATTAAAGGGTGTGCACGCATGCTTAATTAGCAGCAGCCAGTAACTATTTTACCCCCTAACTTGCTTGCCTAACCTCGAGGCATTCAACGTTGACGGAGACCCTTTCCGAACAATTGTGAAAACGCATGCCACTTCCGTAGGGTTACGGACTTCGGTGATAGCGCTGCAGGAATTCCAGTCTTGTTCAATGCAATAACCGTTCAGATACGATGTGATGCTTTCTTGCTCGCGGACGCTTCCTCTGGGCCGACCGGACTTCTCTTGGCTTTCGCAGCGTCTCCAGGACATCCTGAAGGTACATAAGGGTCTTAGTGCTACTTCACTTGGTGCACTTTTAGCGTGAGATGACGCTTGCGCGACGTTACGGCAAGAGCGGGACCTTCTTCGCGCCCGTACCGCCCGGCACGCAGTACTCGCCGTACACGAATGATCCGTTCTTTCGCTGGTAAACGGATATGCAAGTGTTACTGACGTCTTTCTGTCTGTCACTCTTCCCCCCCCCCCCCCCCAAAGTTCGGAGGGTCCGAAAAGTAGCAAAGGGCGGGGGGGGGGGGGAACCCTTATGATTGCGTCGGCCAAAGACCGCCGCACAATTGTAGGTAAGGGGAGACCAAGGCACATTTTTGGGGGCCAAAACCTTGGCCCACCCTAACCTTTTACCCCCCCCCCCCCCAAATTCGGATCCTCGGTACGCCACTGCCCCCAAGGTATGCAGGATCGAAATCAGTACGGACTCATTTGGTCGACACACAAAGAACTTCCGCCTCGATGACTTTTTTGACAACGAGTGGAGCCGTATTGTCGCTAGCTAGCTGCCATCTTGCACCGAGCCTCGCCCTTCCGAGCCATTAACATGGGCTTCGACCGTCTTAAAGATAATCTGCTTGTAGATGGAATGCGGAATGGAAGGCGCCAAAATTCGAAACGTCATTCTGGTTCGCAGTTGTGAGCTCCCGGCCATTGGTCGTCTCGGATTCAAAAAAAACTATTACTCGCTTGCCGCCGCCTTGAACCGGTAGTTTGATCCGGGAAGTAAACTTACTTTCAATCGCGTCATGTTGTCAATTCCTTCGATCGCATTCTTCTGAACGGAATGAACGAAAAGAGCCCTGTTCTTGAAAATATTTGGACACTTTCCCGGCGTTTACGGCAATTTGTCGAAAACTGTCGCAGTCAAACTTCCGGGCGCGCCGGGATCCCCGGCAGCCTCATTAAACTCAAGGGGGTCAATGCGGACAGGCCGCAATAGCGTAAAGACCATAAAGATCATCATTCCCTGTTCGAAGAAGAGTCGTCAGTAAAGATAGCAAGCCAGGCACCGTGTTTCCCTCGCTGGACCGTAGCCTTTTGGAAGAATAAAGGAAGACTATTGCAAATACTTTGGGCGAACGAGAACATTCTTTCCGGCAAACAGTCTCACTCTTCTTTGGCGAATGAAAGTATTTTATGCCTGCGATTAAAATTCTTTATGTCTGAAAATCGTCTAAAATGCGATCGAAGAGTTGTTCTGGCATTACAAGGAACTTATCTCTGTCACTCGCCTCTCGCGACGCTAGTTGAGGTTGAACAAGTGTTTCACCTGATGTGATTCTTTTTCCCAGTAAGCTGGCCTAAAGCGTGGCTGCAGGATGCGCTAGTGCCCCCCCCCGTGCCAGTCATGCATGTATATTGCATCCGTCTCGCCTGGTATGCATGTGCATGCAGTCGGTTAAGTTCCGCTTAAGTTGTGCCCAGCGCTCGTGCTTCGCATGAGTGCGCATGCGCATGCGCTTAGTACGCATGAGTACATGCTTGCAAGCGTTTTCCCAATTGTGCCCAGCACATCATTCTTTCGGTGACATAAATATTGGAATCCATGCATTTAATTTTGGAACTCCAGCATGCTACTGCATGCGCCCCGTTTATTGCGCATGATTCGGTTGGCTTGGTACGCATGACTACACGCATGCATGCTCGAATCACGACATGCTGCAAAACTTTCCTAAAAATATAACCCCTAGTTAGCGTTTGATAAGTTTCCTAAGTTGATAAGTGTGCTTACATTGTAGCTAACACTCTGCGAAGCGCACGTTCACAGGGGGACTGCGCACGCGGACTTGAAATTTTTGGAAGTCCCCCTGCGCTTCAGTTTATAGCTTATTTTCTAAACGTGCTCAACGTGACCGTTTGCAAGCTCCTATTAACAAAATATGTTGTCCGTGTATTCCACGTATTTCTCATTCGGCTGCCTTCACTGTTTCCTTCTGTGGCCACACAGACAAGGAATGAGGCGGACGCTGAGACTTTTCTGGATGGCAAGCGCTGTCGTCGCGTTTACTTCTGCGCAAGGTATGACATGCAAATGTGGCACCATGGTCGATCAGAAAAGAAAACGACGTTTTTTGTGAAGTTTTCCGTGACTTTCACATTCACATTCATTCACTTTCCAAAAAATCTGAAAAATGTCGAAAACTTAACAATTTTACGCAAAATCGCCAACGATTTACGAGTCCCCGAAAGACCTTTTTTTAAATTTTCACGACTTTATTCGCAGAAATATCAATTAATTTGCTTTACTTTTCTCCAAAAGTACAAGGTTGAGGCGCTGGGACTATTGAAAAGAGGGAATCTTAGCTAGGCACTCCCAAGCGACACCGTGCCGGCGCCTAGCGGTGCTCTATTTGCCTAGCGTTTATAGGTAGTTATCAGGCCCCCGCCTTGTTTTCGACGTTGAAGCCGGGGCCTTTGTCCCATGGTCAAAGTGCTGAAAGCTGCTAGAAATCCATGGATATTACAGTGAAATGTTGCGCGACCGATACCGGGACCTGCCCAGCCCGGCTACGGTCAGAAATAGACAATAAGTTATGTAAAAGGATCAGTGCGTTATTCGCAGCCAAGGCAATCTTTATTTCAGGCTATTACAACTACTACGGCAATAGTGGCTACTACCCTCGTTACAACAACTATTATGGAAACTCGGGCTACGGCGACAACTACGGCTACTACAACAACGGCTATGGCAATAACGGCTACAACTACAACAATTACAACTACAACAACGGCTACAATGGCTACACAACGGGTACTACAGCGAGCAGCAGCCGAATCTCCTCTCTTGGCTTTCCTATGTCATCAACTCGCCTTCGTCCCGTCCCGCCATTGGAGCCGGCTCGGACAACTCCTACGTGTCTGCTGGTGGCCATATATAGCGTTCTCATGACATTTCAGTATCACCTTGCTCATCAAGCTTTCTGTACCGATCACTTTGTTGTGCAAATGAACTATCCTGTGTAACAAGCAAGCAGCATTTTCCGGATGCCCACGATTCCAGCGATGAAGTTATGCCTCAAAAGGTTCTAAACGCCCAACACTGTTGTATCTCTTCTTCAACTTGACGGCAGCGTGAATATTACATGCTTTACTCTGCTTGAAGCGATAGGTTCGTTGATCCGGAAAGTAAACCTTCGATCGCGTCAGTTTGCTAAACGCAACAGACCAATTCAGCCGGCTGCGTTTCAGAGGAATGAACAGAAGAATCCTGTTGTTGAAATACTTGGACAGTTCCGCGTCGTCTACGGTAGTTTGGCGAAAACTGTCGCAGTCGAATTTCGGGCTTCGACGTCCCCGGCGGTATCATTAAACGCTCGGCGATTTGAACGGACGCAACAGTGTAAAGACCGTAAAGGCCATCGTTTCCTTGTTCGGAGAACAGTCGTCGATCTCGTTTTTGGCGAACGACAATATTTTATTCCGCGTATGAAATACTTTATATCTAGAAAGTCGTTTTGGGATGCGCTCGAATTGGGTCACACATCGTTTGTGTACCCCTAGTGGTATACCTGTTGTTTGAGTACCGGTCATTTACTGCTGTAACTCTCGTCCTAAGACGCCTGGTTCATCCTGCTCAGTAGTGTTGTTCAGCCTTCACTTATGCTTAGGCTATGTTGCTTACGCATAAGCGTAGGGACGTCACAAATTGATTTGAGCCCCTCCCCCCCCCCCCTCCGGGCCCCAAAACGGTTGAGAACCAAGTAACAGACCCAGACAACCAGGAGCAGAAGTCAAGTAGTGCGACGGGAACGCCCCCCCCCCCTTTCTGAGCCTTCGGCCTCCCCACTGAGGCCCCTTGAGGTGACCCCCCCCCCCACAGGGTTGGCTGTTCGCGGGTATGGCGCGTATCTCGACGTTGGCCAATGGACTAACCTTAACGGTTTTCTTCAGCAAACCCACGAAGAAAAGATGCAGTGGCAGCTGGTGGCTCTTCTGATGGCGTGCAACTTCGTCTCGTTTACGTCAGCGCAAGGTATGGCGTCCATATGGTACCCCCACCCCCCCCCAAAGGCACCCTAGAAGGGGTGTCCGGTGCCAATCCGTCGTTTTTGGAGCTGAGAAACCTGCAGAACAAAGCAAAAAATTATGTGACAAGAATCAGTTCGTTATTGGCTTCCAACGAATGCTTAATTTCGGGCTATTACACCTACTACGGGAACAACGGGTATGGCAATAGCGGCTATAATCGCAACAATTACAACTACAACAACGGCTACTACCACAACTACTACAGCCAACAGCAGCCGGATCTCTTCTCTTCGCTCTTCGGCTCGTCTTCAGGATCCTACCGTCCGGGTGTCAATGGCTACGATGGCTAGCCACAACGGGTACTTCTAGAAGTACTAGAGCAGCAGCATAGGGTTTTTTCATTGCAGGCTACTACAACTCCTACGGCAAAACAATGCATGATACGTCTGAATAAAGCATTTGAAGGCACAAATTCGATACTTCTTTAAATTACGGTCTGGGGGGGAAGTCCAGGGATCTCTCTGCTCGGAACAGGCTGCCCGGTCGGTGGGCTCTACACTACGGCCGCATTGGAGTGGTGGTAACTTTAAAAGAACAATGTTGTCAAGGTTCACCCCGTTGCTTATCTACTTGGAGTGCGACATTCACATTTCGGGCTACTACAACTACTTCGGCAATAGCTACAACGGCTATGGCAGTAACGGATACAACTACTACGGCTACAACAACGGCTACTACAACAACTACTACAGCCAGCAGCCGCCGGATCTCCTTTCTTCTCTTTTCCGGTCGTGCAACCGTCGACGGTTAGGCCCAAGCTGGGATTGTTTGGACTAAGCTTAGGCGTAGAAGAACGTTGTCGGAAACGCCGCTAAGTAGCGTATGTCAAAGTTGGAAATAAATGGGAAATGTCACAAGTTAAGCGACAAGTAGCGACTTTTTCGAACAAGCGCAAGTGTCACTGTTCCAGCGTGTTCCACAAGCTATCACTGACCCCCCCCCCCACCCTACCCCACTCACATCCGCCACACGTGCGGAACTTTGACCAGTTAGAGTCGGCTTCGGTCGTCTTAAAGATGGCATGTCGATACCCTTCGGAATGCGGAATCTGATACCCGGCTGTAAGCACTCAGCCTTTGGTCGACTTTAAGTTGACGGTAGCGGAAATATTCTCAAAAACCCATGCTCTCTCCACTAGAACCACTAGTTTCGTTAGGGTCCAAACCTCGCGTGTTGCTGTACCATGCGACCTCGTTAAAAGGGTCCTTTCCTGCGGGTCGCAATAGGTGTGAAGGCCACAAGAGCATCACTTTCTTCTTTGAATAACGGTCGCAAAACTTAGCAGGTCACGCACCACGTTTTCTCTCACTTAGACGTAGTCGTTGTCTTGGATGATTTGCTTGTGAGCAAGCCAATGCATTGGCCAGCACCAACCATAGATAAATGTGTAAATATTCTTGCCTTCCAGGCGAAACTCGCCAAATGCAAACAATTTAATAAAGACAAGCAGATATCAGGAAGGAAAATACGAAACAGCTCAGAATGACTCATTCCGCAAGCGACACGTGAAGAGGACTCGACAAAACGAGTGACCTGTGATGCTAACATGAGGAGTCAACTCCTGCGCCGGCCAGGTCCCGGTCCCGCCTTCGGCACCCGGATGTGCCGCGGAACCGCGCAGAAATCATGATCGAACGATATTTGAGGGCGTCAATATTCTATGGCATAAAGATGGGCAGCGTTCTGAACATGCCCTCCCTGGGTTACAGCACTCCTATGCAAGCGTGCGGGTTTTTTTTAGCCTTCTGTCCTCTATGACGGCATGTTTTTTCTAGCCTCTGATGGAAACGAGTTTGATTCCGAGCTGTCCCTGGGCAGGGTTTTTGAGCTGCAGGGCGCGTGCCCAGCCCTTAGGAGGTCAGGAGGTTAAGTACGCAAAAACCCCCGTTTTCTTGCGCAATCGCTTCCCAGCCACCGCGTCATCCCAAGCGGCGGATCTTTCACAACATTGCACAGTTAACGTAAAAACGAGAAAATGAATCAGCAGAGAGGAAAATTTGGGCTTGTTTATCCATAACCGGAAGGGAAGGGATACCCTTTCACAATCAATGGAGGGAGCATTTCTTCGTAAGTTTACGTTGTCGGCGTACATGTGGCAAAAAAGGTATGAGGAATTCGATAAATATAGTGGGTACGCTTCTCGTCCCGCGGATGTCGCATGGATAGACCCCTGTCGGTCGAGGATATGGAACGACTAGCGTATCTGCAGAGGCTAAAAGAACACCGGACAGGCGTTTCTTTCCTACCGGGAGCCGAGGCAGGGACAAGTAGCGGTGGCTCACGTGCAAGGCCATCGATTTTCAACGGCTTTATGCCTATTGCGTTTATTTTGCTTAACCTCCTTTTTGGTATGTAAATTTTGTTGCACCTATAACTAACCGTCCATATCAGGGGGATTTGGCGTTGGAGCAGCAGGCGGCGGCGCCCCCAAACGGCGCCGTATCGCAGACGAGAATGTAGAAGAGTCCGAGGAGGACGAAACGGACACCGATAGCGGTTCGGACAACGGAACTTTTAACGAGGACGGCGCAGACCACGAGCAGGAGCAGCATGGACCCGCGCTGCCTGGAAACAATTCGGACGAAGATCCCTGGGAAGAAGAGCCGGACGAGGAGCAACACCCCGGCCACAGACGCAGAATTCGAGCGGTATTGTGACGTCATCGATCAACATGAGCAACCAATTCGCAAATACGGAATCATCGGCTATCAGACCGAATTCCGTATCAAGGACATTGAGGACGAGGAAATGGACGTCGACCAGCTATGCCGCCTTTTGAAAAAGATCATTCAGCGCCTCATCGACGAGGCCGTGCAGAACGCTCGGGAGGCCGGAATAGAACCAGACTGGATGGGCTTTACGTTTAAGGGTGAAGGTAGGCCAAAATCTTTAAATTCCTATACTTTGAGACTTAAGGCATGAAAAAGGATGAGTATCTGATTCCTTTCCGCCGGATTGAGCACAATACCGCGGAGAAGTTGCTGCAGGAGATTAAGAACTGCGCCCAGAGCAGCAGCGTTGCAGACCTTGTCGGCAAAGAACTATCCCTAAAAGTCACTCTGCACGAAACCCCTGAAGAGTATCGAGACGTGGAAGGTGAGGCTTTACTCCCGTTGTTCAACTGGAATCAAATTAAGGGGCTGGAATGAAAGAGACTCTGAAAACGCGCGGCACTAATGTGAATCCGCACGCTCTGCTCATCATTCCCACGGCCGACGAGAGCGACTACCTGTGCTTCTTCAAGGCAATCGTGCTTTCAAAACATTATCACGACACGGACAAGGACTACGACAAGACGAAAGCGCTACAAGGAAACCCGAAGCGTCTATACTGGGCCGCAAGGGAGCTAGCTGAAGCGAGCGGAATCATAGTGCGTCGACAGACCCGTTACGGCGAGAAACACGCACAAGCTGTCCAAGACTACTTCGAGCGCGTTTTTCCGGACGCTACAGACTAATAATTTTCTCGAGAAACCGGGGAACGACGCCTGTTTACAACGGGAGTGTGAACAACGACATTAGTCTCTGTATATACCACGAAAACGACCACTTTCACGCGGTGAAGACGCCGCAGAAGCTCTTCGGATGCCGTTATTACTGCGTCGCGTGTGAAGTCCCGTTCGGTCGACCGTCTGGTCACACGATCAAATGCCCAATCAAGTGCATGCAGTGTCTCCGCATGGGACGCGGGTTTCCCTGCACGGGCAACGCCAACATTCAGTGTAACGACTGCAACAAGGCGTTCAAGACTCTGGACTGCTATGAAGAGCATCTCAGGTAAGTGTGTAAAACTAGTAGCGCAGAGGACGTCCTTTTTAGGCTCGCCTGCAAAATCTACAAACAGTGCCCAAAATGCGGAGATTTTTGGAAGCCGCGCGACGTCGACGACGTCGAGCACGAGTGTGGCGCGAAAAAGTGTGGCAAGTGTCATGCGAAGCACAGCGGCGAGTGTTTTATCGTCAAGCCAAAGCTGAACAAGGACCGTGTCTACCGAATAGTCGCTTTCGACTTCGAGTGCAAAGTCAACAAAAAGGGCCAGGACGGGAAGACCCCGCACGAGCCGAACTACCTCGCCGCGCACATCACCTGCACAAAGTGCATTGACGCCGGATGTTGGAAGGACGTGAGCAAGAAGGATTGCAAGGTGTGCGGACCTGAGAAGCTCAAAGTCTGGCCGGAATGGGCCCAGACAGAACGCATCACCATGGAATTCTTAGAGTGGTTGCTTCGCGACCTTCCTAACAAGTGAGTACAACTATTACAAGGCATGTTTGGCAATTATTTTTAGGTACGAGACTCTGGCCTACGCACACAATGGGGCTCGCTACGACAATCACTTTGTCCTGCAAGAACTGTACAACCGTGGGCCCGCGTTTCTAAAGCTCACCACCACTGGAAACAAGGTCTACGAGGTCCGTCAACAGAAGACAAAGAACACGAACACGCTCATCCTTCGCGACTCGCTGCTCTTGTTTGGCCCCGGAAGCAAATTGGCCACACTCCCGAAGACCTTTAACCTCTCCGTAAAGCCAAAGCCGTTCTTTCCCTACCGGGCCAACCACGAAGGAAACTACGTACCAGGAGATTTCCCGCCACCAAGCGACTTCTGTCCGGACTCGATGACCAAGGCAGAACGCGGCGAGTTCATGACGTGGTACGATAAAACTCGCGCCGAATACGAGCGGACCGGTCGCAAGTACAACCTGAAGCAAGAACTCTACGATTATTGCGTCAACGACAGTGAGATCCTTCTGCATGCGCTCGTCGAATTCCGCAATCTGTTTAACGGTCTCGCAGGCTTCGACATCTTCTACCAGAGCTGCACCTTCACTGGTGGATGTCTTCGCCTCTTCAAGCAAAAATTCATGAAGGAGAACTCAATGGCGATATTTCCACCTACAGGCTATGGTCTTGCGCAGCGCCAGAGCACGAAAGGCATGAAGTACGTCAAGTGGTTTGCGCAGGCCCACAACGTTCATGTGCAACATCGCGACAATGGAGGCGAGAAACGATTCGGAGCGTATTTCGTTGACGGATTCATCAAGGCCGAAGAACGTCACAAATCGGACTTTGTTCTGTGCGGCGTGCCCACGTGTCGGTAGGTCTCAAACAACTTTACTCAGAGTTTCTGTGCACTTAGGTATTGCAACGAAGCACCTACGCAGGACGTCGCCCTTGAATTCAACGGGTGCTACTTCCATGGCTGCGACGAAACCGGCTGCCTGCCCCAAGACGGCGCGGGTGTTGGGGGTCAATCGCTCGACGAGCTCTGGCAGCGGACGATGCGTAGGGAAAAAGAGCTACGCGAACAGCACGGGCTCTTCGTCTTCCGGAAACAGGAGTGCGCCTTCAACAAAGAATTCAAAAATAACGTGGACGTGCAGAAGTTCTTCGAGAAGACCCTCGATACCGGTCCGATTAATCTTCGCGACGCCTTCTTCGGAGGCCGCGTGCATCCCACAAAGATGTACTACAAGCCAAAGGATGACGAGGAGATCAAGTACTTCGACGTGTGCAGCCTCTACCCGTACGTGTTGTGCAAGCCGTACCCTGTCGGCCATCCAAAAGAAGTGCTCCGAGACGCGCGAATGAACGAGTGGGAATGGGATCACCCCAGCGACTACAACTACCGCGGTATCATTAAATGCGTCGTTGTGCCGCCGCCAAGCCTGCTCGTGCCGGTTCTTCCGATGCGCGACGCCGGACGCCTCGTTTTCCCACTTTGTCGACAATGCACCATCGACTCACGGCATAAGAATCCGCACGGGCTAAAGCAATGCACACATAGCGACAAACAACGCTCGTTTACGACTACCACCACACACGTTGAGCTGGACCAGGCGCTCCTCATGGGTTACAAGGTTTTAGTCGTTACTCTTTCTTTTAAACAAATGTGCTTTAGGTGCGAGGGGTAATCGAAGTATGGCACTGGGACCAGTGGGACTCGGAGATCTTCTCCAGCTACATCAAAACCTTCTACAAAGTTAAGCAAGAAGCAAGCGGCTGGGACGAATGCGAGAGTGATGAAGAGAAGGACGAGCGCATACGCCAGATACACAAGAAGACCGGTGTGCTTCTGGAGAAGGAGAAGGTTGAGGACAACCCGGGACTGGCGAAAGTGGCCAAGAACTGCCTGAATTCGTTATGGGGCCGGTTCGCAATGCACACAGATCGCAACCAAGTGGAGGTGGTGTGCAAACCTGAGCGCCTCACAGAGCTATTCGGGGACCCCTCCATAGTCGTGAACTCAATCATCAAGCTCAACGACGATTTGATTCGGGTCTCCTACGGCTACAAGGAGCAGTTTGAGCCTACGGACCCGAACGCTAATCTCGTCATCGCCATCTTTACCACCGCGTACGGGCGCACAGAGCTCTTCAATCACATGCGCGCTGTGGAGGAGACAATGGGCGGTGCGGTCGGCGCGTCGCTTCTCTACAACGACACGGACTCGGTGATCTTCAAGCAAAAGAAGAACAATCCGGCGATCGTCCCAGGCTTCTGCCTTGGCGAGATGGAAGACGAACATCCAAAAAGCGTCATCGAAGAATACTCTAGTGGCGGATGTAAGCAGTACTGCTTGCGACTGCGCAGCCAGAAAGACGGGAAACCAACGATCGTGACGGTTCAAAAACTTCGAGGCATCACGCTGAAAGGTCGGGCGCAAGAGCTGCTGTCCTACGAAAAACAGCGCGACATGGTCCTTTCAAAGGGCAAAGACGACGTTCTGCTTGTGCCGACCACGGTCTGGTGTAACGACGAGCGCTCCAACGTTTTCACCAGGGAGATCTTTAAGAGGTACATTGTCTTGTAAAATTTGCGTAAACCCCCGTTCTTAGATATGAACCCTACTTCAAAAAAGGATGGATCGACGACAACACGGAAACGCTAGACATTTGGCCTTACGGCTACAGGCCTGAGCGCGGTGAAGCAATGCTCTTTCCAGCAGTGACTCGACCGTATGTGCGAACCGGGTATACCGATGCAGTGCAAAACGAAAGTCACGCACGCAGATCGCCGCGGTGGTTTAACTTCGACCCTTGTGTGCGCATTACTCATCCCGATTTTGTCTGTTCTAGGCCAAAGTATACGCTGCAGGTTGTTCCTAATAATGGCGAATAAACACTTACGAAAAATTTGTGATGAAAGGCGTGCTAAGAAATGAGAAACATTTGTGGGTGAGTTACCATTCTGAATTTTGTCGGATACAGACCGGTTGCTCCCCGGCCATGTCTCCCATATCCGCAGTGCCATTAGTGGACCGCCTATGCGAAAATTTCGAGTGTGAGCGCTCGGCCCTTCCAGCGTTCATGATGCGCCATCGCGATCTGGCCGCGGAATTTCTGCGACAACTCTACGTGAACAATCGTTTTGCGTGCAGAGACTGCGAGGCAGATATCAAGTACGCGGGCCTTGACTTTGGCGAGTGCGCCGGTCTACGCAAATCGCTCCGGCTCAAGTGGAAGGATATCGCAGCGTCTCCCGTGCCAACCATCCTCAGTTCGCTCGGACCCGAGCGCGGACACGTACATTTTCTTCTCGAAAACATAGTTCTTATACCGCGTAAGCTGGACGTTTTCTATAATTCGAACTGGAATTAGTTTTAACTTCAATTTTAATAAACGTATTTATTGCTCAAGGTAAATGTGCAGCGCTTCAATCGGGTATAAAGCATAGGAGGCACTTGAGACGTTCACATGCGCAATGCACGGCAGGTCCGCGTGGTTGAGGCGGATTTGCAACGTCTGCTCATAGTGCTCTTTGACGGTTTGGCGAACTCCTCGGCGGGCCGGTGCCTTGTCTGCGGAGCGGCCGAAACCATGAAACTCCACCGGCGCACCGTCGTCGCGGTAGAGTTGCGCATTGCGCAGAAACAAAGAGAGTTCCTTGTCGCAGCTTTCCATCAGTCCGCGGAGGCGGGCAACGTCGCAGCGAAAACGCTCCAAAATACACTCCAGCAGCGGGGTTAGCGTCATATGTCTGAGAGAATTAAGAGTTTTATTAGCACGCGTCAAACCACAACACTTCAATGGGAAAATAATCTACATGGCCCCGATTGCCGTACACCATTATACAAGGAAGCTCGGGATGCCGAAGGCGGAGCTTATGCACACAATAAACATGTTGTTGAACGGTGATTTTAAGATATCCCCCATACGCGTACTGACGGCCCACACCGAGAAAAGAGATCCCATCCACGCGAATGCAGCGGTTTTCTTTCAGGTGCGTCGTTGTTACGGTTCCCTCCCGCAGCGACGCGGTTACGTACTGCAGGTTCTCCACATCCGTCAGCGCAGCGGACAGTTTCTCTTTTGGGCACTGCAGGAGAACACACAACCGATCAACGAGCGAGCACATGTTCAAAATGGCTACCGACGACCAGACATACCTTTTCTTCACCGCTATTTCGTCAGGATGATGAAAACGAGCTAGCAAACGTAATAATCAACTAAAAGCTTCCACTTTTATCATCATGAAGTCCCTGAGAACGCTGCCCGCTTATTTGTGCTCTGTTCTAAACTGTGAGCTTGCGGATTTGCCGCGTTCCGTGGAACAAGAACGACTGCGTGTGCAGAAGCTGCTTACAACGTTACCCCTCTACACCGGCCATGGCACCCGTCGCTGTCCCATAAAATGCGACGGCATGACGCATGCAGGGCCAAGCACCCTCTACGCCTACGGCGGCCAACTATGCGTGACGATGGAGCAAATGTTCTACACCCAGTACAAGACGAAGCTCCAGCTACCTAGCCTACCATGCCTGGTTTCCGTGCACGAAGACCTGGCCGCTGAACTCTACTATCCAATCGAGCTTGCCATGGTGGACAAATAGACGCTCATTTGTGTGTTTAGTAATCATGGAGAGCGGTTTATCTGTACGCGCGGAGGACCTTTTATTCCGCCACCCTTTTAACATGGTCGTCGGTGGAGCGAGCGGAAGCGGCAAAACCGAATGGATTTGTCGCTTTCTCGAGAGCCACCGTCGTCTGATACACCCAGGCGTTGTACACGTTTTATACTGCTACGGTGTGTACAATAAAAAAGTTCTTGCACTCTCGCGACGCGGCATTGAGACGCACTTTGGCATGCCGACGGAGCGCCACATAAAGGAGCTTCCAAAACCCCTCTTGTTGGTTTTGGATGACCTAATGTTGGACGCTCGCACGGATTACATGGACCTGCTCTTTACGCGTGGGAGCCATCATTGGGACGTGAGCGTGGTTTTCCTCACGCAAAACCTGTTTGAGAAATCTCTGAAAACGGCACGCAATAACGCCCACTATCTCGTACTGCTCCGGAATCCTTCCGGGCAGCTTCAGATCCGCAACCTCGGCGTGCAGCTCTTTCCACGCCGCTTAAACTTCTTTATGGATGCCTACGCGAGCGCGACGGAGGAGAACTTTGGCTATCTCGTCGTTGACATGCACCCCTCTTCGCCGGATGTGGTCCGACTGCGTACACACATTTTTTCCGGCGAGCCACAGATCCTTTTCATTCCAGCAAAATGAGCACGTTACGAGCGGTTGTGGGTGACTGCGTGCAGCGTAATCGAAATTTCCTCTACGCGCTCGTCTCAACAAGATCGGAGAGAGAGCGAAAGAAGCTGCTCGCCCAAGCCACCGACGACGAGATTGCCGCCATACTTGAAATATGCGTTAATATTATGAGGCAGAGGTTTCCCCTGCGCAGCGCTGAGCGGCAAAAACTCTCACGTCACAAGGACTTTCTCTACAAATTCTACCGAATGCGCAGTCCCGGACGCGTGAGGCGTGCACTGCAGATGGGCAACGGAGGGGTGCTTGGCGCGCTAATCATCCCTGTGCTCTCGACGCTCGTCAGTACACTGCTTGCGTCGCGCGCCTAATTTTTTTCGAACTTGACGAACATTGATAAATTTTGCCCAATTTACGCCAATTTGGACGAATTTTGTCCAATTTTCAGCAATTTTGACGAATTCTGTCCAATTTTCGTCAATTTAGACCCAAATTACACGATATTGTACACTTAGCGCCATTCTGTGATTGTAAACTACGAGCGCGCACGTGCGCGCACTGATTTTCTCTGAATAAACTATTATGGCAAATCGAATGATCGTTGTGCCGGAGGAGGTGTACCGTAACCTCCAAGGCGGTGTGCTTGCCGATCCGGTAGACACGCGCTTAACACAGTTGTCCGCTGAACTTGCGCAAATCCTCGCCGACTCGCGAGGTAACGACGCGACGCACGCGGACTCGGCCTATCTTGCATTTGATCAAAAGCTCAAAGAGTTGCGGCGTTTCATGAAACAACGTGCCGATACCGGCACGCCCGCGCTCGGCGACGTGCTTGCACAACTCGTGCAACAGCTGAAAAAGCCTGATGTGCGTAGACGGCGTGATGATGACGACGACGACGGCGGTGACGATCAACCACCTCCTGTTGTAAAACAACCGCCACCGCCCGCGCCGTTGCAGCAGCCTCCTCCGTCCGCACCCTTGCAACAACCTCCTCCACCACCGCACGTGCAGCAACCTCCGCCGTCAGGGGGGCGCGCGTCTGTGCGAGAGGCTGCATCGGTGCGCAGTGGGGGTTTCGCGGCAGCGACGACGCAAGGAGCGACGCGACCAAAACTCGATCCGACGGCGGTTCGCGACGCAATACGCCAGGCGACGCCTGCGCAGCAGGCGGCGCGTGGCGTGAAACGCGAGCGCCTCAACCAGAGCGCCGACGACGTCAAAGAGGCGAAGCTCACACGTGTAACAGTGAAAACCGCCGACGACGATGTGGTGATGAAAGCACTGGCGGCAAAGAGGGAGCCTGACGACGCGCCGAATGCCCCCTTTGATTTCGAGCAACAACAACCTTCAACGTCCGGAGCGGTGGCGGCGCCAGAGTGGTTCGCACGCCACCAGGAACTCTACCGTATGATCATGCTCAACCCGGAGCGCTATGGAGTGACGCGCAAATGTCAGATCCTGAACCCACGACCTGGCGGCGTGGCGACGGCGGACCGGCCTCGACCCTTTTACCGAAGTACCGTGGAGGACGCTCTGCAGTTCCTTTTGACGCCGGACGTAGGTGGGGCGGCGGGTCCGCCAGGCACCGATGTGCTCTACGCGAACTTTCTTCAGAACGCGGACGCCGCAGCCCTTCTTGGTCGCGCGCGTACCACCGCGCCCACGACACGAGAGCGCATACAATGGCAGAGAGCGGCGACAGCTCCCTCGCCACAAAGAGGTGTGGCCGCCGGCCGTAACACCACACCCTTCAAGACGCCGCGCTTCCGGCCCGCGCTTTGGCTGCCCCGACAGGCGCCGGCTCGCCGACCGGATACGCCGAGCGATCTCTCTGAGCCGGATCTCGTCGGTGAGCTCGCGCCCACAACCAGCGATCGGATTGCGGCCGCGCGGACGCGCATACGCCAGGAGCGCAAAGCGGACCTGCGCCTTTCCGCGAAACAACATACCATTCCAAAAAATTATCGCCGTGAAGAGCGGTCGCGCGATGACTGAAGCGCTCTTAGAAGACGTATACTACAACCTCCAGTCCCCAGCATGTTATTCGGGAGTGGACCGAGTCTATGCGGAGACCCTCCGACGCAATCCCGAAATATCGCGTGCGGAGGTGGAAGAGTACCTAGACAAACAGAGGACCTTTACCCTTTTCAAGCCGTCCGTGCGGCGTTTCCGACGGCTGCGAACCGTACCCGCCGGCCTAAACACCGACTGGCAAGCGGACTTGGCGGTACTGAATCGACTCAAAGACGCAAATGATGACAACATGTACATTCTCGTGTGCATTGACGTGCTTAGCCGAAAAATTTACGCGGAGCCTGCGCGTCGCAAAGACTACACCCAAATGCGTCCCGCGTTTGATGCCATTTTTGAGCGCGCCCACACTCGGCCTTGGAAGCTCTATACCGACAACGGTGGGGAGTTCGTCTCCGCGCAGATGCGCGCGTATTTTCGGAAGAAGGATATCATTCAGCTAACCGCGAGTCCCGTTCGCGCACTTCACGCCACAATGGCCGAACGTGCCATACGCACAATTAAGGAGCGCTTGTACAAGTACTTTAGCGAGAATAACACCGTTCGCTGGCTTGACGCTCTTCAGGACATTGTCGAAGCAATCAACAATAGCGTTTCGCGCCCCACCGGAATGACGCCCAACGAGGTAACCGAGGCGAACGCCGTCCCGCTCCATCACCGTCTCTACGGAGCACGTGAGCCGCGAGAACGGCTCCCGAAATTTGCCGTTGGTGACACGGTCCGCGTGCAAAAGCGCAAGCTCACCTTCACAAAGGGTCTTGCCACTTTTACCGACAAGATTTTCTACGTCACCGATGTGCTCGCTCATCGACACCCACCAGTCTATAGGCTAAAGGACGGACGCGATCGACCGTTGCAAGGGCTTTTCTATGAGCGGGAGCTCGTCCGATGTCCGCCAGCCGCGGAGACCACGACACGCATCGCAAAGATTCACCGTACGCGTGTTCGCGATGGTCAACTGCAATACTACGTTTCATGGCTTAACCATGAGCGCGACTTTGACCAGTGGATTCCCGCCAACGCACTTGTGCGCGTGGCCGCCGACGCGGTCGACTCGGGCGACCAATAAATCATTTACGTGCACAATCATTGTTCAAGGATGGTCGACTCTTTCTATGTGTATTTAAATTCCAATGCGGATGTGCTCGCCGGTGATGAAGGTGCCGCACATGACACTGAAAAGAACAACACCTCGCGGTTCACCGTACGCTTTCCGAATAAGTTTGAGTTCAACGCCAAGTGGTCGGTTGCGCTAGTGAGCATAATGTACCCGTATTCCTGGCCGAACATGGGCACTAGCGAGTCACAGTACATCGACGTGGTGTGGAAGGACGGCATACGGACGCGGCTTTACATAAAGTCCGCCGCATACCGTACCGTCGAACTGTTGGAACAGGGTATCAAACACAGTTTGCGCAGCACCAGGGAGGGGCTGTGCCTTGTAACTCGAGGAAAGCGCGCCGCTGGTACAGGTGACGGCGAAAACGTGACCATAGATGAGAAACGCGCACGCGCTGAAAAGCCAGCTACCGAGGCGGGCCCCGCGAGCGCCGCCGAACATTCGCTACCGCCTGAGGTCGTCGCCAAACTTGATGAAATGCTGCGTGCAGCCGGCGTTCCCACAATGGAGGATATTGAAGCAGAACGCGCCAGCCTTTTACGACGGATTAAAAAACTCAACGAGCAAATTGTTGCGCTCGAGGCGCAGAAGCAGGCGGACGCGGCGTTGCTCACTATTCGCCCACAACAGATCCAACGGCTGGAGGTGGCCAAAGTCGCCGACGAATTGGAGTTGCGCACGCTACGCGCTTTGAAAACCGAGTACGAGTCCTTCAAAACTACAAAGGAGCGAGAGAGTGGCGAGCGGGCACGAGAAATTGATGCGTTGAAGAGGCAAGTTTCCGAAGCGCAAGCACGCCTCCGGGAGCTCACCGCCACTCACGCCACAGAGCTGGCCACGGAGAGGACTAAGCGAGAAGCAGCAGAGGCCCAGCTGAAAGGGGCGCTCGCCACCATCCAAAACTACGAGGCTCGTGTCGCTCGCGTCGAGCAGAGAATGAGTACTATGAGTGCGACGAAGGACGCCGCCGCTGTGCCCGCACCCACAGTCACGGTGCCTGATGGTTGCACGCCCGTGCGGGACGCCCGCTTTGAAAAGTTGATGGAGTATCTAAAGGTCGATTATGAGCCGAGCACTCAACGCTTCGTTCTCAAGATCAACACCGCACAGATCGGTGAAGTTCATCTATCGGAAGAGCTGCAGTACATCCTTGGTTTTGACCGGGGTTTCCTCACCGGAACGCGCACGGTCGCGCCCTATATGCCCGATATCTACGGCGGTATTCATGCGCTTTACATTTATTCTCCGCAATTAGTGGAGCCATCCGTGGTAAGCGACTCGACGGCCTCGATTCTGCGTATTGTCAAGGTAAAGGGAAAGCCGGGCGACATGGTCGAAGAGGAATTCCTTTCACCGCAGTATCACAAGCTACTGGAGAGAAACGTCGGGCAAATTAGTATCGAAATACGCACTAGCACCGGTCGGTTGGTTCCCTTTAATTGGGGTGATTGCACCCTGCTACTAAACTTCCGCAAACATACTTTATTTTGATTGATTGAATAAACGTCAACAGCAATGGTTCACGTGATTTTCGACCCTGACGCTGTTGATTGGCATGCATTTTACACACAAACCGGTGGCGGCTATGGCTACTTTGTCGGGAGGCCCTATCAACGCGGCGCGGGTCTGGGTACGGTATTCAGCAGCTTGTTTCGCTTTCTCCTTCCTGTATTTAAAGCTGCGGGCCGAGAGCTGGGTAAGGAGGGTCTCGCCGCGGGCTCTCGGATACTCGGCAACGTCGCAGAAGGAAAGAACCTACGCTCCGCGGTCGTCGACGAAACCGCGACGGGGCTGCGCAACCTCGTTGGCCGCGCGGACCTTAACGAAGGTGTGCGAGGCATAATTGACCAAGCGCAACGCCGTCTACAAGGTGGTCGCGGTCGTCGCCGGGGTGCGATAACGCGCCGCGGCACTCGTCAAAAGCGTGCCATTATCGCTAAACGTCACGCTACCGATCGGTTGCCCCGAGGACTTCTCTCCCTTTAAACATGTCTTCCGTTAAGAAAATCGATGTGCTCTCGGATAATGCAACAAATAGTGCCTTGAATATATTCACCGTACCCGCGACGAACATTAGCGTTCGCCACGCGGAGATGGTCGAGCTGCTACCGCAGAGCGGCGTAGACACGAACACGTCGACGTACGAATTTCGCGTACATAGCGACAACCGCTGGCTGGACCTCTCAAAAACCTACCTCTACCTGCAGCTGCAGGTGTTGAAAAAGAACGGAAATGCCTACGTGCCACTCCACGCAACAAATGATGCGGAAGTGTCGGTGGTGCAGTCTCTCGGGCAGAGTTTCGTTCAACAACTTAAGCTGAGCATTAACGGCACCGAGGTGTACGACTCCACGAAGCTCTATCCCTACGTTTCGTACATTAAGAGTTTGCTGCAGTGCTCTCCCGTAGTCAAGGAGACCTCGTTGGCATTCTCCGGTTATTTCGAGGATACGAAAAAGCAAGACAAAACCAGCAATGGTTGGATGACCCGCCAGGACTTGATAGAGGGCGGAAAATTATGCGAATTCCGCTCCCGCCTCGACTTTGACCTCGCAAATCAGAGCCTCTATTTGCTTAACAACCTGGACGTTGTATTCAAAATCTACCGAAATACGGATAAGTTTCTCGTCCACTCGTTGCGCGGTGCCGCCCCGCATGTGGACCCTAACGAGTACCACGTGCAGGTGCACAAGATTCGCCTTCACGTGAAAGCAGTGGACGTTCAGAGCTCACTGAATCTTGCAATTATGAAAACACTAGCGAACACGAGCGCGAAGTACCCGATGCGTCGCACCGCGGCCCAGTCCTGGTTTCTGACGCCCGGTCGCCGCGAATACACCCAGAATGTTTTTACAAATATCATTCCAGGTACATTTATCTGCGCGATGGTGGCAGGACGCGCCTATGATGGAGAGTACAACCTGGACGGGTTTAACTTTGAACACTTTAACGTAGAGAACGTGAACGTTATCGCTGGTGGGGTGTCCTTTCCCACTGTGCCATACAACATGAACTGGGTCCAGGAGCATGCAGTATGGGCGCGACCCTACATGGATATGCTAGAGGCATATGCCATTACGCCAAACGTCACCAACGGCATACGGCCGTCTCAGTTCTGGCAAGGGTGGTCCATCTTTGTCATTCGCCTAAACCCTTCACTCGAAGATAAAGATGGGTTCGAGCTGATACGTAATGGGACGACGACTCTCTCCCTAAAATTCTCTCAAGAGATTCCCGCCGGCGGTGTGGAAGTAATCTGCATTGGGGAATTTGATCAGATTCTCTCGATTGATCTGAATCGCATTGTGCTCTCGGACGGAGCGGTTTAATTCTTTCTTGCAACAATGGACACTAGGCAAATCTACAACTCACTTCGACGTCACCCAAAATCCCGCAATGTTTTTCTAGACTGCGTACCCGCCGACCGTATCCCCTCTAGTGCCATGCATCCGTACGCCGTTGTAGTCAACACGGACGTCGCGTCGCGCCCTGGGCAGCACTGGGTGGCCCTGTACGTTCCTTCCCCACTTATTGTAGAGTACTTTGACTCTTATGGAGACCCTCCGACGGATCGCATTTTCGGGTACCTTCAAAGGTTTGAGGTGATTCGTCGTAACACCACCGCCCTGCAGTCTCTATTTTCCAGTGTTTGTGGGCACTACTGTATCTACTTTATTCTGAAAAGGGCTGCTGGCGAGAGCTTTGACTCTATAGTCTCCAAGCTTTCGAGACAAAGCTCGCCGGACTCTACGGTTAAATCGTTCTATCGCAGTCTGTATTTATAATGTGGTCGCGCATCGCGAGGTTGTGCCTCTGTTTTTCTCTCGTATTTTCTGATGACGGCCCCGATTACCAAATAAACACAAACGAAACGTGGGACACGCTTGCGAAAGACGACGATGACATACGATCGTTCAAATTTCAGCTATTTCTTAACCGGCTTACCGGTGACGCATCGCTTACGCAACACCTGCCCACTCTAGTGGTCTACGTCATTGAAATAGGGGCGGTGCTTTTCCTCGCATACTGCTTGCGTTACAAAATCGTGTATCGAAATACGGGGCTCGAAGCGGCGCCCGGGTCGAGGTAGCCTCATTGTACGCCTAGCGGTCATCAAAGTCACTCGCTATCCCGAAAATGGCTCCCCACTCTAGGCCTCTTACTAAGCCGAAGCCCTCCGCCTCCCCGAAGGGGGATCGTCAAAAAGCAGCAGCAGAAGGGTGACGACGAATTCCCCGTCATTCCCTGGAAGATGCTGCGCTTCTGGTACGGCATATTCCTCTGCGCATGCCCTGAATGTCGTGAGCGCAACTACCACAGCCAGAATAAGGCGGTACTGACGGAGGATGGAGGCGTAAGCGTCAACTATCAGTTCTGCAAGCGCTGCGCGGAGGCCAATATATACATGGGGAACATCTACTACAACACTTGGGGCAAGAAGACTGAAGAGCCCGTGGAGGGCGACGCCGAATAATCATTTCAATGAAGGCATGTTTGTATTTTTGCACTTGTAATTTTAAATAAAATCGAGAAAGTTTCGTAATGTCTAAGGGGTTAGTACTTTGCAGAAACCTGGGACAGCGTTCGACAATTTATTTGTTTTTCATTTTGCAGTCACAAGCGGTCGTGTTTTTCTATTTGTCTGAATATTTTCCCGGGATGGAGGCCCAATGTGCAAATGGTCCCCGAATTCTAAAACCCCTGCTAGAGCTGAAGACGGTTTCCAAACCCGCCGACCTGCAGGACATGCTAAATAATAGGGCTTTTGAAGTGGTCGCGGTGTTTACGGAAACAAAACCCAAAATTCACGTGGTGATCCGGCATAAATACCCTTTCGAACTGGAACCGGCACCCCCAGAAGTGCCGCAAAAGAAGTCCAAGAAGGATCGCGATGCACAAAAGGCACGGGAGGAGTTCAAGGAGTTTATCGAAATTACACTTCCCACCGACGATCCCCAAAATGCCCCACCTACGAATGCAGCTGAGCCTGAGCCAAAGAAAAGGTAGTCTGGTGCAAGAATGGACAATTGTGTTGGGGGGGCGTGTTAGAAGAAAGACGGTAATTGCATAAAAGTAAAATGTAATAAACTATTTTCAAAAAGAGCAAGGCGTCGTAACGAGCGAAAGTGAAGTTTATCTTTCACATGTTCGGCTGCTGCTCGCGTTGCTTACGCGGCAGCTTTGGATAAACAAAGCCAAAATTATCCCTCCGCTGATGATTCACTTCGTCATTATTGCAGTACCTTCTTGTGAAAGCCGCACCGCACTGGATGACGCGGTGGCTGGGGAAGCGATTGCGCAAGAAAACGGGGGTTTTTGCGTACTTAACCTCCTGAGGTCTGCCAAACTCTCCTAGTGCGTACTCGACGGGTCACCGTCTTTGGTCTTAATTCCGAAATCCTTTTTTCCGTTCCGTTTTCATAATTCCCAAAAAATTGTTTCATTGCCGAATTCCGAAGCTCGGCGTAATAATTCCCAGATAGCCCTGGGCTTTTGTCCCGGATTCCGCCCCTCAGCCACGTCCCCGACAGGGCTGATTGAAGTGATTTTCACGAACAACCCTCGTCGCCGGGTAAATGCGAAAACATTTTGCAGACGCAGTACCGCCAAATCATTTTTCAACATGCTCGTTGTGTTCACATCGCTCGTTTCTAATCGTCTTTAAATTCGTCGAATTCCCTTCAGATTCGGCGAGTTCATCCCGGATGATGGCCATTGCGTGGCCTTGGGCGTTCCTTCGCGTGAAAACTCCCGGGTCATCGAGGTGTTCCGATTTCGTGACCTTAATGATCCTCATTGCTGAGGGCCAGAGCAGGTTGTGGCCAACCTGACGTGAAGCCTTCGCGACTACTCACAAGGAGCGCGTCGGAATTGGACACCTGCCGTTTTCGCACCGTTCTGGCGCTCCCTTGCCGTTTTTCATTCCGTATCCCCTAAAAATGCCGTACCGTCCCTCCGCGAATTGTGCTTTTTGCCTATTGTACTTGTCTTTACGGTTTTCTTCAGGAACCCCACAAACTAAGAATGCAGTGGCGACTGGTAGCTCTCTTGATGGCCGGCGCCGTCGTCACGTTTACGTCAGCGCAAGGTATGGTTATACAATGTGCATGGTTCAGTGTTTGCATGTCTAGGAGAGAGGATTGAAGCATTCCGAGTTTGAGTATCCTAGATACCTAGGCGGACGGAATCTACGCTCCTGTGTGGGTGAAATAGCTGCGAAGCGCCATTGCTAATACGGTGTGACTTAAATCAAAAAAAGGTAGGGCCTTGTTGGCGATCAAACTCTTCTTGCGCCACAGAAAACAATCGAATTGATTCGATGACATGGAATGGAAATGATTAGCCCACCGATTCCGATACCAAAAAGACCAACGTTGGATGCCCGGCAGGTCGGGACACGACGGCGGACGAAGGGTGCAAGTTAGCCGTTATTCGCCCATCGAGCCCCTTTTCATGACAGTAGTGTACGCCTAAGCATACCATGTAAGGCATGCAAGGCGTAGCATTGATTTCAGTGCGCCGGCCTCGTCCTCGCAGTTGGCTGCGATGCAGGCATCGGCTGCAGCGTCAGCAGCTAGAGCAACAGCAGCCGGTAGTTCAAGTACAAGTGCGCTAATGGCCATGGGCCATATTTAAGGTCTTTTTGTCATTTCGGGACCCTTGTGCCTGAGCCCTTCCGTACCGTACCGTCACTCTTTTTCGCGAATGTACTATCATTGTCTGCGTCGTAAGCCTGGCGAAGTTATAAAAAATAGCAAACACGTTGTCACCAAACAAGCGCTAAGTGCGACCCTTTCGAAAAGGTAAGAATGTATCATCCGCCCACACGCGACCAGACTCGGCACGCCGTCCACAAAAACGTTCATTTCCGGTTTGCAACAGACTTTCGTCTGTCCTCTGAGCGTAATGACCCAAATAAACTATTGTCTGCAAGAACCGGAAAATATTTGGACATTCCTCAGTCGATGCCGCAAGTTCGACGAATTAATCTTTGCTGGCTCATTGAGTAGCACTAAAACCATGGTAACGAGCACAAATTTCTCTGTCTATAGCAGAAAAAAGACGGCGAGTCTATCGGTCAACAAAAATATATTCGGCGAACAACCTTTTTTTGGCAAACGACACTTTCCAACTAACAAAATTCTTTGTGCCAGAAATTTGTCTGTAAAGCGCTCAGAATGATGCGCTAGTGCTCCAACCCACATACTTCTGTCGTTTCCGGAACCTAGCCTAGGTACGCGTGGATGGTGTGAGCGGCTGCCTCTACGTTAGAATCACTTATTGGGCCCAATAGAAGCGTGCGACGCGATAGAAGAATGCGCGGCTTAAAAATGAGCCCCGACGAGCCCGTTCAGGGTCACTGTGTTTCGACCAAACCTGGCCAGACCGGGCCTTGACTTTAAGCCGCCTTGAAAAGGTGCTTTTTCCTGTCAAGGACATTCTACTGAGATTGCCTTCCTGCGATTTGTTATTAAATTGTTAAATAAATTTGCGTAAAATATCCCTTTCCATTTGCGATTTAAAGCGCTGAGTTAACCTCATAATCAATCCGTCCTCTGTGCTCGTCTCCGTTCGGTAAGGCGTCCACTTGTGCCCCATAGGCCTCTTTGTTCTCGTGCCTGTTCGTCATATGGCGTCCGCGGATTACCCCTTATTGCATGTTCGACTAGCATTTTCGGTTTTTTTCTCCAAGTTATCCGGATCTCAGGGTTGGGGGAAATTTTTTCCCATTATTTCTGGGCGTATCAAGGGATCCAAAGCACAATCAAGTGCGTTAGGAAAAACGTTCGTCCGTAACCTCATAAGTCAGCCAATCGAACTATCTGTTCGACGAAGGCCCAAAAGTGTCTCTTGAGTCCTCAACAGATGCATGGTTTTATAAACTGTCCTCGGCCCCACTTACCGACGTTTGCCGTACGGGCCGATTAGTATGATATCACGTCTAAAGTCGCACATATAAACCATTAAAAGTTTCATTTTTCACGGTGTTCCACCAAACAAGCCTCAATCGCGGATTCCCCCTCCACAACGCCTTCAGAACGGGGCCGTTATTTACTTCCAATGCAAGCTTTATTGCAGGCTATTACGGCTACTACGGCAACAACAACTACGGCTACTACCCTCGCTATGATAACTACTACGGGAACTCGGGCTACGGCAACAATGGCTATTACAATGGCTATGCCAGCAACGGCTACAATTACATTTACGGCTACAATGGCTACAACAACGGGTACTACAACAACAACTACAACCAGCAGCAGGCAAATCTCCTCCCTTCGCTCTTCTCTCTCTTCGGCTCCTCGTCGGGCTCGTCCTCGTCAGCGGCGACGGCGGCAGCGTCGTCATCGTCAGGAGTAGCCCGCTTGAACGCGGCCCATAGTTACACTATGAGTGTCATTTCTGGCTAATAGCTTCAATCGTTGCAAAACAGAAAGTTTCCTAGAAGAAACCACCGTTTTCTAGGGCGTTTTTAGGTAAAACGACACAAATGTACATCAGATTATTTTTGACTTTCTAAAAACTTCCTTTCGCATTAATAAATGCTTTTAAGGGTTACGAGGGTTGCCTTCACTGTGTCGTACCACCGCATATCGTGCTTCTTCTCTTGCGAGGTCCAGTGTCTGATCACAAATTTGGTATAAACTGGGCGATAAACGTGTACTCCGGTTAAGTATGGCGAGCGTGAACAGAAAATTTTGTGATTATAGCAATCAAAAGTACATGTTTGCAAACGATACGGATTCCATTTAAACCGACACGACGAATACTTCCGCTTCGATGACCTTGTACATGACGGGGAGAATCATGTCGTCGCTAGCTGCCATCTCCCACTCTTCCGAGCCTTTTCCGTCGGCGTCCGTCGTCTTGAATTTACTCGGTTCTTCGGTATCCTTGGAGATGCGAAAGAGCTTTCGGAAGTCGCTGAAGGTCATGACCCGGAAGCTAAGACCCCGTAGTCCTAAACCCTTTCCCCCGCGCCGAAAGCCGCTCCGGAGATACTTAGTAAGCACTGTCGTGCCGCATCGAAGCTTAATGGACATGTCTTCGATATGTTATAGCCGATGATGTGAATCAGCCGATCACGTGAACGGCTAGCCGAAAATTTCAGCCGTTCACGTGAACGGCTAAATTCACACCATCGGCTGCAACAGATACACCGAAACAGATGACTATGGAACACAAACGCTGCTTTGTGCGTTTTATGGCTTCTTGTTCTAGTAAGTCTCTAGCAAGCGGTTAACATCAGCTTCCTCAAACTGCACGCGATTCCGTGCCCGCATTCTCGATTCAGCGGCTAACCTGAAGGAGGCTAAGTCTAATTTATGCTCCGATTGCCTTTTAGCGAAGAACGGCACGGAAAATATCTGTTTCTCGACATTGCGTTTTCCGTGCCGTAAAATACGGGTACCAGGGGGTACAAATTAGGTAAGTCCAACTTAGAGGTAGCGGATATATTTCAACAAGTAATCCATGCTTCACTATTCAGTCGGTTGTTTGAACCGGGAAGTAAACTTTCAGTCGCGTTTTCCATGTTCGGCGTTTGCCCCTCTGAGCGGAATGAACTGAAAGAACGTTCTTGTTAAAAACATTTGGACGTTTCCCAGTCGTTTACGGTAGTTCGGCGAAAACAGGCGCAGTCGCAGATCGGGCGTCCCTGTCAACGGAGGTCTCATGAAACGTTTTGGCGGTTCGGACGAGCCACGATAGTGGAAAGATCACGAAGAACATCATTTTCTTGTTCGGAGAACAGACGGACAACTTAGCGGATCACGCGTCGTCTTTTCCCTCACTTGAACGTAGCCCTCGGCGAGTTAACGAAAAATACTGCCGCATTGAGAAGGCTTAAGGAGACGATAGTTTTACTTGTCTTTTGTAATTGCATAATGTGCTTTGTACTACAGCGGAAAGGTAATGACAAACATGGTTGGTCGAAGATATTCTTTTCGGCGAACAATCTCCTTTTTGGCCAACACTGACTATTTTATTCTACGTAACGTTGTACGCTGCGAACGGAATTCTTTATGCCTGAAGCTGCTCTTTAGCCTTGCTTCTGCATTCGAAATGCGGTGTTGCGTCTGCATCAAACTTATTCTACATTATTAAAGCACGGGATATGTGTGCGTACATCCACGCCCGATTGACCCCTTTCCGGTCGTCCGAATGCCGTAATTTTTGACTTAAAAACTGGTCCACATACGGCACGGCATGGCACTTCTACTCTGATGTTGGGCCGGCGTGCTACCGACAGCCCCGCGCGGGGTTCGCCGAAGTGATTTTTCGTGAATCGACCCTCGTCTCACACGGGTTCAGACGCTAAGACGGTACCGCTAATCGTTTATTTTCAAAACGCTCGTTTTGCTTTGTCGAACTCGTTTGAAGGTTTTAAAATTCGGCCTGATAACTAAATTTGGCAGAGTTCACTTCAAATTCGGTGAACGCTTCCCGCTGCAGGGCCTTCGCGTAGAAACTCGCAGGCCACCTGGTGTCTTTTGGCCGGTCATGGCTTTAATGAGCCTCGTTGCTGATGGCAGGAGTTATCTTGCGCGGTTCGCTGGGGGTGGCTAGACTGAGGCAGAATTAGACCCCCCCCCCCAGTTAAGGGACCCGGGACGTGTCACGTCACGGGCACGTGTCACGGCAAATCAAACATTTTGGTGTGAATGCTAGATGGCATAAAAAGACATAAGTCCATTCACCAAATTTGTAACAAACAGGTCCTTTTTCATGTTGCTATGAGTCGTCAGGACGTTTCAAGCCCCGCGCGGACCAAAAGCCGTCGGAATTTCTCGAAAATTGGATAATTTGACCCAGAATTTGGAAAAACTTGCCAAAAATCGTAGAAAAATAATCAAAATTCGGACATCGCGGATTACGGCGCCATTATTGGGTATACCCCGTTATGGGACCGTGACGTGATGGGACCCAACGTGACGGGTTCCGTGCCGTGAATAACGTCATGGATGCCCAATTCTAGCCCAGGTGCCTGGTACTCTCTCTAGCTGTTCATCGGGGTCGTCCTCGGATCCGTTCGCGGGTACGTATGGGCTCGCAACTCGCAATGCGCACGCAGCAGACAATAGTTAGCGCTATTGTGCCACTTTACGTCCAGCTTGCTCAAGCACTTCTGTACCGGTCACTTTCTTGCAAATGTACTATGTCTATTCACGCCACAATCTCGGTAAAGTTTGGAATACTAATAACTGCCATTGGTTCATCCTGAGCCTGACGGAAGTCGAGAGTCGATGCATACGGCTATGCTTTGCTAATGAGTCCTAGTTTCCGTCCCCTAGGTTTGTCTGTTGGGCTGAGACCCAGTCTTAGCTGGTATCCGACAGCCAGTGTTTTGGGTTACAATTGAGTCCAAAAGCGAAGCCTCATATGGGGCTGTCAAACCGGGATTCCGGGACGGGTAAGTTATATACCTAGCCGACAGCTCGTTAATCTCTCATGGGTCTAAGCAACTAAGCTTTCCCTCTGGCTTAGGAACGCCAAGGCCTACTGTTTTCCCAATTTAGCTATCATTTGGGGCTGTGCGCGATTCAGCGTAGGCTTACTTTTGCTCCAGTTCAATGTGAAATTTACTCGTGTGCTACTTTCCCGTATCCGGTTTCCCGGTATGGAATTTACCTAGGAGCCGATTTATTTCAACATTTTGTTCGTCGAACTCGAGCGCATGTGGTGGTCGTTAAAAGCGCCGAGTTCACTTTATAGATTCAGCGAGTTCGCATAAATTCGGCCACTTCTTCCGTTGCAAGCCCTTCACGTGACCTTGTGAGCACAGTTGCGGGGAAACTCCTCCCTGTCACCGGCGATTTCCGACCGACCATGCCCTGAATGAGCCTCAATGCTTATTGCGCAGATCATTGCTCGTGGCCAGCCTGAGGTGCCTATATGCCTCCTAGATTACCTACTAGAGACAGTCGGCCGTGACGTGAAGCGAGCCGTGACGTGACGTTATGTCGTGATCACGTCACGGCTCACGTCACGGGAAGGGTCATCATAGAACGGCTCACGTCATGGGCCCTAAAATTGCCGTTATTGCATGCCGTGACGTGACGTGATTATGCCGTGACAGTGCAAAAGCCGTGATTTCGAAGATCAAGTCACGGCATGAATTTTCAGGTCTCGGCACGGCTCACGTCACGGGCGGGGGGGGGGGG
>JNEY01000643.1:65925-83101 GCA_020875895.1 Aphelenchus avenae | reverse complement strand
AACGTACCGCAATGAAAGGCGCTACTGAGCAGAGAAAGGCACCGAAGACCCAGTCCTTCTTAAACGCCGTGATCGGCGTTATCGTCGCCGAAGTGCAGCAGACGACGATATCCGAGCAGCTCAGCGAGAAGATGAACATGTTGGGCACTGTTTGGAGGGCTCTGAAAAGGAGTATTTATCAAGATATTAAGGGCAAGCGAAACATTGTTTTTTGTTGTACCTTTTTATTCTTTATGTTTTTCAAAGTTTTTACGAATTTTTAAGATTTTTTGAAAGATGCGACCTCTTTTAGTCTACAGATTTTTATAAGCTTTTTGTAGCCTAGATCCTGCTTAAAGACGCGAATTTTAAGCTTACCTTGTTCTCGCAATGGACAGTATGACGCATAGATTGCCGCAGATGCCGAAGACCATGATCAGCATGTAGAAGAAGGCAAATATGGTCATCGTGAGTGGCCTCGTCGTGGGATCGTGTCGGTATTCCCATAGCACGTCGTTCATGTGGACGCATGACGCGTTCATTGTCGTCGGTCTTGGGAGCCTGAAAACAGCAAGGAGAGTTAGGAGAGGCGAACACCGCTGAGTAAAAGCTTAAAACACGTTAGGCCCGCTTCAAAATCAGAAATAACGCGCACGAATTTCACGAAGATTAATTACTTAGCTAAAAAGAATTCAAGAATGTGGTCAAAGTTAGGCCAGGCAGTGGACCGCGACGAATCCCACATGACGCCGGTTTCGCCGCCTTAGACAAATACAGAACGTCGAGGCACGTGCCGCACTTAAAGGGCGTTAAGCACGCATTAGGAGAGTCCAAAATTTATGGACTCAAGCAAGTATCCGTATGGCAAGATTCGTCCACTTGAATGGGCTTAGAATGTGGAAAGTTAGCTGACCGTGATAAAATTTGGATGAAGCGCGGAATTATCTCTGCCGTAGTTAAGTACTGGTATGACTCTTTTAGGCTCTAGGTAGATCTGTTTAAAAGAAGTATACAAATTTGTAAACTAAGGACGTATTGTTCAAATAAGCGACTCACAAAAGCGCAAAGAAAGGCCGCGGTACCAGCGAATAAAATGATATAAAACTAATGTGAACACGTTTCAGACTTAAAACGACCGAAAGTCTAAAAGAACGAGTTGGAATTCACGAAAAACCACAACGTAACCAAGTATATGATCTCAATAAAATGGAGAGCGCCAGTGGACCGTGTCTACGTGCACCTCGGAAGCGTGGGCATCCCGGGAAACGGTGCCGGAAGCCGGCGGATGACAAGCCTCGGCGTCGGAGACATTGCCTCGACAGCCCAATAAATGAGTCGTTATTTATTCATTTATACACGTCTCAATCTCCTCGGAGCTCGAGCTTTACGCGGGCTTAAAGAGGGCAGCCCTGGCGGCAAGTGAGGCGACGACTCATTGCCGGATATGACACGACGCTATGAGCGCGCACTGACAAGCGGTGGTCCCGGGTGAGCCAGGGTGGGCGGGACGACGCGGAGGAAAGCGAAGGAAACCGGCGGGAAAGCGGAAACTGAGTGGGGAGGAGGACGACGCCTCACTGCCTTCGTGGGAAAGAGTTTAGGACGGAATCGCTTACTGACGGTGTCCAAGAGATCAAGTATAGGCGGCTAACGGCCAGCTATAGCCCTTCCAAACGCGTAGAATTCCTGTGAGATCACGATGCCCTTATATGTCTCGGAGGGGCACAAAGGTCAGATGTTAAGAATGTCATAGGTGGAGAGGCTGGGCCAGAGTTCGGCGTCGTTGGCGCGTTTGTTCGCGGGTAGGCTTTCGCTAAACGAATGCCTGGTCCAGAAGCGGGCGCATAAGATCGTCCACCGGAGGGTGCGTCGCACGCTATATGTTGACTATAGCTCCCAGAAGGAAAGCCTTCTCAACCGGGAGAAACAGTATTGTGTTGCAGCAAAAACATCGAAAAAGGTACTTGGATGAGCTACAAATGGGCAACCGCCTAAAAAACTCACCACGTCGTTTTGTCGCACAGTGAGTTCAGAAAAAAAAGTACAAAAAACACGTCTACGATCACGTTATAAAAATTTCGGGAAAACATAAGCGACATTCGTGTCAACCTATCCATGCAGAATTTATCATATGCAGCACACTACTGCAACTCAAATTAGGGCACACTCGCAGCTAACGTCTAAAATTCAGGATGAAAAAACTCAAATTCTAACAGTTTATGGTAAGATTTTCGCGACCATCATCGAATCGAACCCATACTCAACGTTTAGATACAATCGTACTAAATCCCAAAAGTGTAGGAAAAGCAAGATTGCAGGAGCTTACTCATAAGTGTTGAAAACAGTCGCTCGCGCATCTTAAGACAATGAACGCAGCTGTTATTCTCTTTTATAACCGTGTTTTCAAGACGCAATAAAGCGATTATAGCAAGCGACACGACCGGCACAAGCTGGCACGGCATGAAAACACGCCTACCCTTCCCCGAAACCTTCCTCGCACTACAAGCGCACTGCGTCGCCCTTTAAGCATTCGATTTTTTCTACGGGAAGTACTCGCATTCTCTCGTTGACGTTGTTTACGCAAAGGCGGGTATTGTCGAGCGTAATGCACGCCACTAGAACGCCACCAGTGCGGAAGCGAGCGCACTCAGATTCACCACACTGGGTGCACTTTTTCAGCCCGCTGAACACACTTGGACCATTGTCTTGGCGTTCAGCGTCACTTGTAACCCTTTCGCGAAGGATTAAGCTCAATAATCTAGGAGAAGCCCAATCGCGTGCGAAGAACGAGCGTTCCTCTATGGTGAATCCACGTATCAACGAGGCCTCCGTACTTTTTGGTACGGTACGGCACCAGTACGGGTCTTACTACGGCTAAATATAGATGTAATTGAAGCCGTACCATACTTCGTACTGGCCGACCCCACCCGTGCCGTAAGCCGTACTGTCCTGACCCTCCCGTACCGTACTCCGTACCGACAGTGCACCTGCACGCTACGGTACGGCCGTGCAACCCGCACGGTTGCCGACCTAGAACTTGTACGCCACGAAGGAAACTCCGTCCCGAGAGCAGCTCAACTCGGTCAAGATTCTCCCAGCAGCTCAACTCGATTCCTCCCAGTCGCACTTCCTCCCACTAGTAAATTCTTCATGAAATGCCCAGGAAACTTAATTATTCGCCGCATCCGTGCACCGAGTGCCGTGTTATTGCGCGTCAAAACAGCCTCGGGCGAGCATTCAACAACAAGCGTCAACCGCTTCCATATCGGATCGTCACGGTCTGCCGAGTTTCGCCCAAATTCGGTTGTTGACACTTCCGCAAACTATGACAATTAAGAATTCGCCAACCTTCCGGGAATCCCATGAATAGGTTTCCGCTCCAAGCGCACAAGGAAATAAACATTAGCGCGCAAAAATGACATCAAGATACTTGCGATTACGCGGATGCATTTTATAACCGAGGTGCATGATAGTATGCGGACAAGCGTCGTTGTACAAAATATATGAGAGGTTTACACGAGTAAGGGGTGGGGGAGGGAGAGAGAGAGTACCCGCCGCATAGCACAGCGTCAGGCTAGCGTCCATAACGCTCAGCATCTTATGCACCCTGCTGCAAGACTTTCGCTGAAAAGAGCCTTGGCCGCCAAACGGCTAGACATAGAAATAAAAGAAAAGAAAGAAACATAGAAATGCATCGGCGAGCCACAGTGGAAGCGGTCAACGTGCAAGGAACACGTACTAGATGGCTTGAGTCGATGAAGCGGGATCTCTACTAAGGAGCGGACGCCAAATAGTTGGACGGGCCTTAGTCGGTAGGAACTGAGACCTTAGAAGTCTTTTTCACCAAATTTCCCTGAAAGGTCGTGAAACCGGCCATTTGGGGCGGGGAAAACTGAAATGAACGCGAGGAGAGTGGGAAGGAGGGGTTCTATAATCAATTGTCGGGAAAGCTGGTTCTAACCTCGTCGTCAGGGTGACGACTGAGCTACGAGCAACACATGTATCTGATTGCAAGTTAGGCCAGCCTTTTATGCAACGCATCGACGTCTTAAGTTTACATTCGCGTTTCGCAGCGTGCGTGGCTTAGACGCGGAACCAAAACATTAGGCGTTCAGCGCGAGGAAAACGAACGCCCACCAGTGTTTACATAAACTTTCGCCCGAGCCGCTCTCGCATAAGCTTCCCGCGAACGGGAAGTCGCCGGAACTTCGGGAAAGGGAAAAGCTTGCGTTCGACGACCAGCACGAGGCCGGTGGCACGAGGTTTCGCGGAAAGCACGGATCATTTTAAGCGCCACGCGAGATAATAGTCCGGAGCGTAGGTGGAGGCGTCCCGCAAGGAAGCATAAATTGCCCGAGAGGAAAACAAGCCGAAAAATGTATGTGACCTTTGAAGCCGAAAAATGTGCGCGGAAACAGCGAATGAGTATAATCTTGCATTGCTATAGTATGGCGAGACGAAACCGCCTAATGTTGTCAGGCATAAAGGTGTGGTGTCGCTCGGTCTGATCCATCAGTATTCGCCAAATGAGGGCTGTTGGAAGAGCCACCCACTTTTTGGTTAACGGCCGTAGCTAATAAGCTCTCTCGTTCCGGGTCAACCAACACAGCAACGACTCTGGTGGTTCATAGCGTGCCACTACCGAAATGCTAGGTTTAACGTCTTTTTCGTAATCCATTTCTTTTTGGGCCCCCTGAAGTACGGTGCAAAACACATGCACTAAGTAACCGCTAGCTTTCGTTTAGGATTTTTTAAAACTTAAATTTTAAAGCAAAACAGAAGCAAGCTGGGGAAAAAACTGCGCGGAATTCCTATAGAATATGAACAGAAGTAAGCACTCGAAGCTTGCGAGAACAGATCTCAACCAGCGTTCCGTTCGCACAACGCTTCCTCGTCGCCGCAAAGTGTGTGTGCGACGGCGACGCATCGCACCGCTAGCTAGCAAGTGTTCTTCGTAATGAATTTCACATTCCCGTTTTAGTCGCTCATGCGTGAACGCGCAAAGTGGAGATGGCATAATTCAGCGCGGTGAGCAACCGCGGCGGCGCGCGATGAACGGCTTGTACCCAGGCTTGCCCGAGGCGGCTAAGTGCCGTTCGACCGACTTTGTATCCCCCGGGAAAGGTTGACATCACGGGAAATGGAAGCGGGAAGCAGCTTACTAAGGGTGTGAAAAGTGTGCTTTAGTCCGAGAGAGAGAGAGAGCGTCGGCTCTCAGTGATAAGCTACCCGAGAGCGCACTGAATGAGCCATTGTTGACGCTTTTACCTGCCCATAAATGCCGTTTTTATCGAACGCGGTCCATTTTTCAGGTAACTTTTGGTCGACGTATTCCCGCGGGCCCGCATTGGGACGCAACATTCGCTGCTTCCCTGCCGGTATGGGAATTCGACACCCGGAAGCGTTCGCAGGTGTACATGCGAGGACGTAACGGAGCGGAACGAGTGTAGTGGGTGGTAATAGGCGATAAATGCCGGAGCGCATTTCGGCGAACATCGAGCACAAGTGCTCCGCAGCAGTGCCATTGGACAATGGAGTCTGCGAAAGGTAAAATTGTGGAAAAACTGAAATTTAAAGATTGAGGTGTGTTCGCTGAACGAGAGCTCGTGAAGCCCCATTTCCGCAGAGAAGGAATTTTAATTCTCGTGCCTATGTTTTAGTACCTGAAAAGCTGAATTACTTGCACTGCAAAGAGACTCGTAAAGGGGTCTCTTCACTTCAGGCCATAGAGAATGATCATGAACGGGATCAGGCGCTTTGAGAACAATGTAGGACCCGGGACCGAGGACCGGCCCCTACCTTGGTATGACCTCGTTCTGAGGGGTGAGGGCAGGCTGTGGTCCCCAGAGGTCTGGTTCGGCCCAGAGTAGGCAATGAGCAGTCACGCCGAGCAGCATACGAGACTCGAGTGACATCGTGACCAGCATCCTAATTTGGTTCACTCTCCGGACGCGCTACATTCTAAGCTTATGCGCGTGCGCTTTTATGTGGAACGCGCGACATAAGTTTCTGCTCAAACAGACGGACCAAAAACACTGCAGGGAAAAATCGTTTTCCAGCGTCCTAGCTTCCCACGACCGCTGCTTCCGCGAAATGTGCGTCGTCGGCAACATTCCTGTCAGAGACACTCGCAGTGATTCCTCGTCACTCGATTAGCGAAACATTTGCCACTTCAACTCGCATCGAAAAAGCGTAGGAGAAAACGCGGTGAAAGCGGCAACTTCGAACTCGAGTTCTCTGGTCAGACTACTCACACGGTCCAGGCGGGCGCTGTCAGAGCTCATAACGCGACGCGTCAGTCACGCTATTTGGAGGAGGTGGGGCAAGGCCTCGAATAGCTAAGCGGGCGAGAAGTTCCGTCGAGTTCAGGCGGTGATGGTACGAATCACTGCTTAGCTACAAATTGGTGCTTCTTAGAAATCAGACATGGCTCCAGCGAAATCCCCATCACCTGGTCGTGGGCAGTGGCGACATGCGAAAAATTTGCGACGACTCTTACTAGGGGAATCCGTAACTGGGGAGAATATTTTCGAGAAGGGATCATCAGTTCGTGCCAGTGCCATTATTGACGTAAATAATTACGTACAGGTAGCCGCAGAAGTATAATTTGAGAGGAGCTGGAAGTCGTAAAAACACTCAACCGAAGAAGAAGAATAATTTGAAATAAAAGACGAATAATTCTATAAAGAGCTGCCCGTTACTCGATGTTCTGCGGAAAATGAAGTCGTCGAATTTATGCCTTCTACGTCATTTTAGGCCAAAATTTAAGCCAATTGAAGTGTAATTAGGCGCGTTTGGGAAGCGCAAATGAAAAAAACAGGTAAAAGAACCAAACGTTTTTCTGTGGGGTGAGTGAAGAAATCTCCATAGAACTCAGCTCTCTTGTCCTCAGCTCTTCGAGGAGAGGGGTTTGACAAAAACGAGCCTAAGATGGGGCTAAATCCTTTAAGAACTGAGGAACAACAAGCTCTGAAAGATTTTTGTAGTGGACCAGGTAAAAAAAAGCTTAAGGTCGTATGCAGAAGTCGATCCCTTCCGTCGGGAATTCATGCGTCGATTACTCGCAGACGGTCGCTCTAAAAAGGCAACGTAGTTGGTCAATGGTCACACACGTTTAAATAACACGTGGTCCCGCACTCAAGGGCGACGAAATCTGAGACCAGTTGGCCTACAAAAAAAGTCGAACGCGCATTTGTAGGTCGCGAGCTTCCGGATTCGTTAATAGCCATCTACCTTCGGCCTAAACTGTTCTGAGCATTTCCGGGCATTAGCTCCAGAGAGGACGTCATAGAGCAGATAGTGCGGATTGGTGGTGACACTGGTGGCACTTAAAGCAAACATATCATCGAAAGTCGGACGTTGGAATCCGTTCGCATCGGATTCGCGGAGGAGCGGACTATATCAGGAGAATCAGCGGGTGCAGGACCTTGGTCTGGCAGTGGGGAAGGGGAGTGGGGGTTGACCATTCAAATGCTCTACTGGCGAAGGACGCCACAACGGCGGTTGGATCATAATAAAGAAGACGACGCTTGTGTATGCAAACACAGTTAAGGCGGCAAACGTTACGACGCGAGGCGTTGGAAACATCTCAAGTACCTGTGGAGCCAGAAGCGCAAAAAACGTAGGGACGCCGCCAACGTATACTAAATGGCAAGTGAACAAATTTCAGAAAAAGATATTACTTTTCAAAAGTATTCGGAAAGTTAGGATTTAAAAATATGAAAAGTCTCCCATTTTGGGTGTACTTTACGGGTTTTTAAACACAGCCTTCAATCGCATATGGTTTCCGGGTTGCGCCAAGGCTGCAACTGTCCCCTCCACCGCTCACTAGTCGAAGCCACATTTATTGATTTAAGGCGCATACTCTAGCAACATTTTTACACAGTCGATGTATTTAGATGCTTAAAACAGGGGACTAGCGAAGTTACTCTGCCGCTAAGAAGTCATTCAGTTGGACAAACACATTGCGCCTACAACCTGCTTGGATTGAATACCCACAAACGTGGGAAGAAACGTTTGTGAGTTCACTGATTCTGCTTCGTGGTAAAACATTTTCCACGCACTTACTAGGGGCAACGGTGCGAAAAGTATCGGATTGTACACGTCCTTTTTATGCGCTAATTTGCCGCCTGATTGCCTGGCCGCGGAGACCTCTGATCCGTTAGCTTTCATCGAACGAGGACAATTGACACGAGGTTCTCCGAAGCATTAAGGTCTCAGACGAACCAATTAGGAGACCAGTCGGGTATCAAAGACACGTTTCGAAGAAGCCAGTCAGAGCCTCGACAATTTGGCTCTGTTTAGGCGAAGTAGGTTGGCGTGCCAGGGCCCTTTTCGTACCGGAAAAATGATGGTACTAGCGTAGGGCAAAAAAACCAGCTTAATCGCAAAAAGGGGGCAGATTCTTGTGCCGCTTTACCTCCCTGAATCTGCCAAATTTAACAAGGTCGCATACGATTCGATAATCAATGGAAGTCGAAATGACCAATTGATCCCAAACAGCCACAGCATTTTTGTGTTCATTTCCAATTTTTCTAAAGGTACGGCGCGACAGCAGTTCCTGTTCACTGAACGGCATGTGAGGGGAGGGGGGGGGGGGGGTCAACACGAAACACAAATCGGCACGCACATCCAATGCCAAGCCCTTAGAAGAAAGGCAATGATCCAGCTACAAGAGTCCGACATGTCCTAGTTTGACGCGCATAAATGTTTCCGCAACGACGACGCGCGAGCTCCGTTGTCACAAACGGCTGTAAACAAAGAGCTTCAGTTGAAATGGAGCGGAAAAGGAGAATCAAGAGCGGATGGGGCTTGTTAAGGGCGGCACAAAGATCCGCGAACAAGTAGCTTTTTCCCGCGTGAGACCTTTGCAGCTTCCGAACAAAGGTAGCTTATCGCAGATCGCACGATGCCGTAGCTACAAAAACAGCAATATTCCGGAGGCCTTCTTATAGACACATACGAAGGACGAGTGGCGAGCACTCGAGCATTAAGAACAAAGCAAAGCTTAAAGTAAACTGGGACCGTGTAGGCTACTCTTTTTTGATAGGTATCTCTGATTTTTCGAACTTTCGCGACATGAGGATTTATTTTGCCAACTGCAAGACCTTGCCGATGCATGCTTGCAGGGCCTTTGCATGTCAATAACCATGACGCACCACCGGAGGTCATACGCCACGGCTTAAGCACGTTCTCAAATTGGGTCATAAACCGCAAGTGGGGCGGTTATTCTTTCCGGAAACAGCTGGAATAGCTTAAAGCGACGCTTGTGCGAGAGCTAATGCCAACTGGCGATAGTACACAATCTGTCGCGGTGCGAACAAAGTCTTGCATAGACTCTAAGCAGGTATACCAAAAAGATGAAATTTTGTGTTTTTCCAAGCACTACAAAGGCGAAGAGAGTTGTGCCAATCCCGAACCAGATACTCCGGCACTGCGATCTCGATGCTAGGGCTGGGGACCCCATGGGTCCGGGTCGGAAGCTGAAGCAACGGTAAAATTCAAAACCGAAGCAAGCCCGAAAACCGAAGTCGAAAAAAACAGCGGAGATAAGCCGAAGCCGAAGTATCCTCAGCCCTAATCGATACGATGTCGAAACCGGAAGTCCAGGCAAGGGGCGGACAAAGAGAGGCCCGGCATATCCCTTCGCTCAACATCAACCACCCTTTAGACTAGGTCAAAAACGAAAACACCTACACGTTTTTTCTGACCGTCACACATGAAGCCCACAGAGAAACGTGTACGTGGTTCGTTGATCTGTAAACATGCACTAGGGCTTAAATAATTCAGAGTGAAATCACGCGGCGCCGCCCCGAAATGGAAACGGAACGAAATACTGATGTTGTTGTGTCTGCCATTATTAGCGCCACCGCGGGTCCCACGGGCCGCCGCGACACATAAGCGGAATAACAATGAGCTTCGGCTTTGTGACGTCGCGACAGGATTGCCGGTAAGCTCGTGAAACTCGGGCCGAAATGGAACAAAGCGGATCAGAGGGCAAAAAAAACAAAACGGATAGAGACGCGAAGGCTATTAGCGTCCATTGAGGCATAAGGGATAAGGCCCTCCATCGGTACACTACAAGCGTTGGGTTGCCTTGGCCAGTCGTGATATTTTTAGGCAAAAAAGCATAGTCGGGTGGCTAATTCACGAATTCATGGTGTCGCGTAACATGGGTAGAATAACATTAAAAACAGAAAATATGCAGTAATTTGCAACAAGCTCCGTGCGTTTTACTCGCCAGAGAGTTAACGGCCCTATGAGGAACATTGTTGCTCGTCACGTGCAGAAGGTGTAGAATCCAGTTCTCTGCGCTACTATAAAAATCAGGAGCAAAGAATGCCTAATTCATTTACTTTTTCTATCGCATTAGTTTCCAGTGACAATACTGCAACTGCCCTAAGCAAGCTGGATAGCAATGGAAAGAGACCGACGCTCACGGGGCCATGTGGGGAATCGACCTACTGTGCGCGCAAGAAGAACAGTCAAGCACGCGTGATCTTTGACTAGACATTGTCATCGCCCTTGGGCCAGCAGTTTCGCACGTAGCTAACAAAAGTGTTACCGGCGTCTTAATGCGGCGACGGCAAGTAACCTCTCCTCAATGCGCCAATCCGGGACGTTTGTGCACAAGTTTAATCTATTCTTTTTACGTCGGTAAAATGCACTTCCACGCGCTCCAGGGTCCGATGCAGCACCCCAGCCTATCTTTGCTTGTCTCGATCCTGAACCCAGTGGACTAGAATGACATTTGAATTCCCTTTTTTGCAGAGTTTTCGGTTTCCTTAACAAACTTTGACGTCTAATGCCTCATTTCGACATATCGAAAGACATTTAAACACCAACAAACCAACCGACACACACGTAATCCAATCGCGAAAGCGCCAGGAAAGCGATACGCGTGCACAAATCGAGTGAACCTTCCCCTTCTGGCAAGCTCCGTCACGGCCAGGAACTTCGGTCCCGCTCACATTTGGGTGCGGAAATCGTGTTTAAATCGACCGTCGCGCAAGTAAGAGTCCACCGGAAGCAGTCGACGCCATAAGTGCGAACGTTGGTCGGAATCGTAGGGACGAAAGGTTCGGAAAAATAATGAACAAATGCGAACATGAAGTAGCCTGTGTGAGCAAGAAAAGATAAATTTTAAAAGGCGCTGTATGTTCCGTATAGCCTCAGGCTCAAGATATAACACTTAATTTAAGTACATAGTTTCTCAAATGGCGCAATAATTAGCACAGACCTGGATTTGAGCCTTAGACCTTCAAAGGACCCTCAGATGACGCTAAACGATAGGCGCAGGCGCATGGATTAAGAGGCGATGGGCTTAAGATTACGCATTGGCCTAACGGCTTAAAGCCCGCTTAGGCCTTAGCTCTAGACCAAGGGTAGCTCTAGACCAAAGGCCTAGCATGCAGTACCCACACCAAGAGCAAAGACAACAGAAAATGACGCCCAAAACGAATTCACGAGGCCCCTGTGCTTAGATTAAGCTTAGAATCAAGTTTCTCCTGCCTAAACAGCTAATTAAGCCTAAAAATTTAAGCCGCTATTCCAAAGCGAGTCCTCGACTTTAATGTGAAGTACGGCCAGCACGTTTTCGCCTAACTTTCCCTATACTCTATCACATAAACCAGTGGACGCGAGAAGCGGTGGAGGAATCTGAGCCTTTAGTGTTCCTTTCCCGGCAGAGGGAAGGGCATTCCTCCGTGCCTCTCGCAGGGCTCGTCATTTCCTTCGAGAACGGAGCTCCCAACCACCACGCGCGGCTATTATGGATTATGGAATATAAACCGACCGGATATCGCCTCGAGGCCCGCGATTGTGTCGAGGCCGAAGCGCAACGAAACGGACACGATTGAGCGGCGAGAGCCGCTGAGATCCCTTGAAGAGTAACAATGGGGAGCTTCCGCGAAGGGCGCCGGACCTTTCCGAGGAATCTGAGCCGCGTTCCTCTCCTACTCCTAAAGGGCGCAATTGTCCTTCGAGCCGCTCGACGTCGTAGTCGGGTGCCTAAAGGAGAGAGACGTCTGAGTCGGTCAAAAACTCATTGAGGAACGCTCCACGGCGCGGAGGAAAAATATGCGCGCGGAAGGCGGAAAATCTAATCACCTCGCGCAAAAAGAACACTTACTTAAGGGAACGGCTCGGGCTTCGACGGGCTTTCTTCCTCCGTTCGCCACACAGAGCGGGTCGCAAGAAAACAACGGGGAATTGGGACTCGTAAGGATTCAAAGGATACGGATAAGAAGGTTAGGACAGGTACTGGTGAAAATCACACGTCCTCCTCGAGTCTTCAGGAACGTGGTTCACGATGTGCCTTTTTTGAGGTAGGACGCTGACAACCAGTGGACGAGTATTTGAGTCAGCATTGGGCAGAATATGACGACAGCCTCATCGTCGCCTTGACCAAATTAACGTCGTAAAGTTTCAGCAAAAAATCTCGGGGTATGTGGCAGCAAAGTTCTCATCAATACATGGCCTCGATTTATTCGAGACTGTAAATACGGTCCTGAACCAATAAGTGTAATCGGCACAATTCAAATATTTTCCTCTGTTTCGAGTTTCAACGAACGAAAGGGGCAAGATGGACTAATTTTCAGAGGAAAAGAGAAAAATTTCAGCCGAAAGAGGACAAGAACGCAGGAGCCAGAATGTCTCAACTCTAACTTGGATGCGAGTTCACCAACGAACCGCTGAAAGTCGTGTGGAGAATAGCGTTCGAGCCCCTGACGCTGGCTCGTGTCTACGTCTCTTAGCAGAAGGAAGTACGAGTGGGAAGTACAGGAAGCGACCAACCAGGATCCGGACGCGGAAGACAATTACACAAGCGCTACGCGACAAGTAGACATGCACGTTGAAACAATACAGCGCTACGGCGCCATGGAGCGCATAAGCGAAATCATTGCCGAAAATGGTGTTTCCGAGGAGAGACCACGTCGACGTTGGGCATATCATATCAACAGCATGATCAAAGGTGCAAGAAGGCGCATCACCGCACTTCGAAAGCCCGAAGCCTTCCTCTAAACAGCGGAAGGGTACGATTCCAGGAAATTACCTCTCGAAGATCGAATCCGGAAAGCCTAGCGGTGCACTGTTTAACAGGAGCACACACTTTGCCGCTATCTGGCGCCGTCGAAAGTCTGGACCACGGAGAAGATAAAAAGACCTCATTTGCTCATAATGGCATTCCTTTATAGTCTCGATCACCGGAATTGCGCAAATTCTTGCAGCTTTCACCTGGCCTCTTCTTAACAAGTCCTGTTTGCAAATACTACGGCCCCTACTCCAGTAGGCTTAGCAAATGTCGTCTTGCGTTTCCGCCTGCATTCGCACTTTTCGCACGATAATGGTGTTATTTCCGCATTATCCGCGACCTTCCTTGGGGGCAAATGCCGACGGGCGACAGGTGAGAGTGCCGAAAATATTTGCTCACACGCAAAAAGTTCACGCACGGTTCCAGGCACCGCGAGCAACAAAGCGCGTCGGTTACATCGGAAGTGTTTACGTCGGCGCGCAGTGTGCGGCGGAGCGTTCCCGTGCAAACACATTAAGCGCCGCAAGAAACAGCTGCCGAAATGGGATTAGGGAAGGCTTGACGTGTGACATAAACGAAAAAAGAGACAGGCATCCGCAGTTTTTCCGATACCCAAGGTTGACTAAAGGCCGAAAGGAGGCGCGAAGATGCGCTGCAACGGGATGTTATTGTCAATAGCGTGTATGGAAGCCAATGCAGTGCCATTATTCACTGAACCGAATGCGTGCATACTCCACGACACGAATATTTACGCATTGTCATAACGTGAACTTGGTCAAGTCGTCTGTCTAGCTTGGACATGGCCGTAGAAAAGTGTTGAAAATGCAGGGTCGGCGCCGGTGTTACGGAAAGTCGCAGGATGAAAAAAGTCGCTCGTTTTAGCCCGTACCGGGAATAGCTTGTTTTGAAACCTGTAGGCTTGGCGATCATTCCACTGGTTTTCCCCTTATTTTTACTGCTCTTCTTGATGATATGGTTTTTATGGCCGGCACGGTTTGTAATGAGAAGGCGTTCCACTGAAAAACATACTACTTACTGGGCATGCAGTCCCGGGTCCTGGCCGGGGTCAGAATGAGGACGTGTCCAGGGCTTTGGGCTGACTTGGGTTGTGGCTCGAACGACGGCCTAGCCCATTGCTGGTAGGACTGCATCTACAACAACTTCGTGCCGGCAAGCCAGAGCAAAACATCGCAAATCTTGAGCAGCGCGACTTGTACGCTAACTATGACCTGGAGTTCCGAGGGTACCAAAAGCTTTTTTGGCGCGCCGTCAGTGAATTGTGCACTAGACCGTACGCAGACGTACTTCCGTGCACTTTGCGATGACACTCCATAATATGATATCATAATATGAGTGTTCGCCCCATGACGTGTGATACTTTGGTCCGCTGCTCGACGTTGGATCGTTTTTTTTACATACTGCATAACATACTGCATGACACAGAGAGTCTGCTTACTTTTTTCAGACACACCATTGAATAAGAAACGATGAAAAAGTGAGGAAAAGTGCGAAAGATCTCTTATGTGCCCGCGAAAACGTATCTGCGAATAAATACAATTGATTCAACGGTCGTTACACCAAAAGTCGGTTACGAGATCAGTACACACCGACACTCGGCAATGGACTTTCATCGTAGTCTTTCGCCTATGTCGTGCAGGGATTTGTGAACAAAACAATTAAGAGCCCCTTTCCCTGATACGGTTGAATTACATTACTGCAAAAGAAGTTCCCAAACAACTCTTGCCCGTTAAATCTATTAGATGCTCAGAAGAAGGCATGTTGGATGATGTGGTCAATTCAGCGAGCATTGGAAAAAATGCCCGCCACGGGAAATTCTCACTATATTTGGCGAATTTTCGACTAAAATTTCGTTGGTATGGCCGCAACGGGGCCTCTTGGGGTCGTGCCCAAGTGTAAAAAAAACAAAAGTAAAGCACTCGGTTCTTCGGAAGTTGTTCAGATTTTGAAATCTCGGGATTCAGGCGAGTTGCTGGTTTACAATTCAGAATAAAAAGAGGGATTCTGACCTGGTATATTGGGCAGGGCTGGCCTGAAATCGGCCCGACCAAACGCGGTACGGTGAGTGAGCGAACCCCAAAAAGTACAAGCGAGGGCGGCGTCGGAGCTGCCGCACGGCTTTCGGGTCCTGCAAAACCAATATCTTTTTAAATCTCGGCCACGTCGGCGCCCGACGCTCCACAAGGCGAATGCCTGCAGGCGGGAATGGAGCAAGCAATGGAGCGCGATGGCGTCACAATGCAAATAAACCTCCGCGCGCACACGGCGACGTACAAGGCCAGGAAGAAGCCCTAGCAGGATTAGCGGAACAATCGCCTCGGCGGAATCGTTAAGTGGCTCACGCGACGCACCACGCCTGTGGCGTCAATGCATGACACGTAGGTACATCGTGTCTAATCGACCAGGTGTAGGCAGGATGAAAAGGGAGTCAGCGTCGAGCAAAAATGGGCCAGTACGAAAGGCAGCAGAAAAAGCATGAAGCTTCCATTAAAAGCCCTTTTGTGCTTTGTGAATAGGTTAGCGAGAGACAATAAAGCCCCTGATAAGGCCTTAGCGCTGTTACGGAAAAGGACTAGTAAACATCATTGGAAATGAAAGGGATTGCCTCCGAGAAAGGTATTTTTGAAAGAATTTCAATCAAGTCCGCTTGAGATTTTCTCTTACGGGTCTATCTGGGTACCGGGGCTTCTCGCCGACAATGACTATGAAAGTAGTCGTATTCGAACCAGACCATGATTCCGGTCCGAGCAATGTCCAAGGTGAGAGTAAAATCGCGAATCATCTTCAGAGGACTTCTTATACGTTCGAAGAAGGGTACCGGGTCGAACCGGACGAGTGTCGGAGTTGACCATTCTCTTCTGAACTTGGCTATGATGGCCAGTTCCCGAGCCGCATAGCGCTCTCGAGCAGGAGCACGCGGTGATCCCGCCATTCGTAAGGGCACTTTGCAACATTCTAATCGCAGCTACTTTGGCGCAAACGGCCTGGTGTGATCTTATAGGTCGAGGGCTGAAAGTGCGGCCATTTAAAACGGTTCAGTCTTCGGTCGCGATTGTACAGAACCGTCCTTGTACAGTGGAAGTCCAGCTGGGCCTGAACTGTCGACAAAAGGGTCAGGAGTGTAGTCGGACCGCATCAGAATGCACAAGAAAGTGTGATCAAATGCAAAACAGGGATTAAAAAGCAATTTCTGAGGCAGTAATAAGGCGTTTGCTTGCAAATTTTGGTTAAATTAGGGAGCTCTCGCTCATGGTATAAGGGCTCTGGCTCCAGGTTAGCCGGTATTGGCAGTACGCGTAGGGAGTACCTGAGGAGGAAGCAATCCGAGCGCGCAGGACATCTACGGCCACTTTTAGTCGGCAAGGAGGAGACAAACTGTAATATTCGGGAAGGAAAGCCCATATTTGACGCTGAAAAGTCTATTTGTCTTGACCTAATACGGCAAAAAAAATTGCAAAAGTTCGGGGGTTTTTCAGCGCAATTGCCCGCGTCAAGCTGCAGCCCCAGCACGCCCAGGTAGCAACTGAGGAGGAAGCAAGCCGGTCACACACGTGACGCCTTCAACCACCTCTTCTAAATATTCTATGGCAAAAATGAACGAGTGTACTCTCGTCGCGGAAGAATCTTTGACGCCTTTTGAGCGAACCCCGATACGGCGCCGATGAATTAGGTGATTCAACCGGCGCGTTTCGTCGGATATTTATGGGCGCGCGTGTGACGTCGCCGCGGCAACGTGGGCACGCCGGTATAAAGGAAGCGACCAGCGAGTGAAAGGTTGCGGCTAAAGAAGGTAGCATGCGTGGACCCGGTACTTGTGTGGAAGAAACTATTACGGGCTAAGGTAAACAGCCTGCGAATAGCAGGTGGAATTGAACAAGTGTATAGTGGAGCGTGAGACCTCACATTCTCGGAAGTGGCGGGACCGCGATCATCACGGCGTCAACGAACGTTGTGAGTGAAACATAAGTAATGGTAGGAATAATTTTGAACTTTCCGAGTAGTTTCCGGAGCCAAAAATTTTATAATTCCGGAACCAGCTCTAGACTACCTAACGTTGCCAAGTTAACGCCGAATGGCGGTTTCTTTTCCGTCCTTTGGTACTTCCCCGGCAGTGGCGTACCGAGGATCCGAATTTAGGGGGGGGGG
>JNEY01000643.1:43462-65863 GCA_020875895.1 Aphelenchus avenae | reverse complement strand
TCTCTTCTTGTAACGGCTTTCGGCGTTGTTGGCGGAACAAAACATCTTATTAAGGTTAAGGAAAACATACCAAAATAAATCTTACTTGTGTACCGCTGCTGTCAGCGATACATGAAAACATCCCACCTTGTCAGCCAGTGTTAAGTACGCTCGGTTCCCATCAGGACAAAGGGTCAGCAACGGTACTTGTGGTACGGACGTGCCGTACCGTACTGCCATACTATCGCTACTGAGTACAGTACGGGCGGGGTCGGCCAGTACGGCGTACGGTACGGTTCCAGTTCTCGCGAGATTGAGCACTAATACGGCCCGTATCAGAACCGTACCGTAGGGATCGGCGGCCGGACCGAATTTCCGGCCGAAACCGAACCGAAAACCGAAAAATTCGGGTCCGGTATTCGGCCGGGGGGTGTCAGCCCGATTCGGTTTTCGGTCCGGGGTAGGGGTCCCCCACGGTTCGGCATTTTTCGGTGGGAAAAAGCCATAAAAAAGCCGAACCGTGGCATTTTTTACGGTTCGGGTACGGTTCGGGGGTGTCAGTTCGGTTCGGAAGTTCGGCCGGGGGGTGTCACGCCGATCCCTACCGTACCGTACCGTACTACACCCGGACTATCGTACCGTACGGTAGGATATGTAGTCAGTACGGTACTGCTTTATGTACGCGTGCCGGTTGCAGTTCTTTTTTTCAGAACTGAGGTTGGAACAAGGCAATTAGGCGCGACCGCCAACACGACACAGTAGGAAGCACTTAAAGGGTGCCTGCTTGGAAATTAGTCTGGCAAAATCAAAGCGCTATGAAAGCATTCATCACTTTTCGATTTCCCGGCGCTCGTCACTGCCGAAATTTCACCCCTCCCATCTGGAACGAGGTCGGAACAAGGCCATTAGCTCCGGCTGGCGGTGATTTATCGCCGCGGGAGCTGGCCGCTTGTTGTTTTTCGTCGAAACGAGAGCGAAAAAATGACTCCTGCTTAAATTTATGGAGCTCGGAAATAGCCGTAGCGTCGCGTTCCGAAGAGTCATTATGGACGGCTGGCGGCCCATAGGGCGTCGTTTAGAGTTTGAAGTTCATAGAGACAGAAGCATGAAGTTCACAGAGTCAAAACCATATGGTTTGCATGAATATGCCGCGTTTGAGGCGCAGGATATGGGGGGCGGGTAGATGAACCTTTCAAACTTCATGAAATCAGCTTGGAATTAAGCTTGGACAGTTAAAACTGGAGAAGCGAGCAGAGTACGGGTTCGACAAAGGGTGACCGACGACAAAGCAGACTTAATGATTGGTTATGTCCGTTTCGCTGCTTCAACAGAGCGCCTTTGCGGGACTGCTGCGCGCAAATAAGGAGGAATACGACGCCGCGCGCGACAAACCGACGTGATAATGAGCGATAATGAAGGTGAGCTTCGCGAACGCTAACATTCCTAGAGACGTCCATTTCATGAATTGTTCGAGGCCACGCTTTGGAGGTCCTCATTCAACAGCAACGAGAAGTGGTAGTTCAAATAAATTTAAAAAAGGTTTTCTATAACAAGGCTCAAGCTTTGCACAGCTTTCCTAAGAAAGTTTTTGTTCGTCAGATACGCACCCAACTTTTCCCAGAGCCCTGATTCGGTGGCGCAATAGCTTGCGGTTCCTCCAGTACTCTCACAGTGCAAGCCGTACCCGTGAGGTTTTTTACGGATTTATGGCATGTGGGGAGCCAAACTGTAGCAGGAACGCCCTCTAATCTTGTTTGTCACCGGTGCGCATTTGGGCATCAACGTCGCAAGCCAAGGAAGTCGTGCACTGTCAGGAGAATCACTTCAAACGAAGCTTGCGTTTTCCCCGTTCAGGATCTCTTAATCCGGAGCTGTATAGGCGAGGAAAAAACAACACCCTAATCACTTTTCTTCCTATTCAGGCGCTCGCTAGATACAATCCCGTCGACTCATGCGAGCCCAGCGAGGCCGCTACAAAGTTATTCTCAAACTTTGTCTTCGCTGCAGTGAATAATCACACCCGGCCGTTGAGCGTTATTAGTTCGCCGGCTAAATTAGAAGCGAAACGCGGCGGGGGAGCCGGCAATAAGCGCCTTAACAGAGGGAGAAGTAAAACGCATGCCCGCTTATGCGGATGACGTCTCAGCAAACGTTTCCAAGCGGCCGGTCGGCATCGTAACAGAGAAATGAAGGAGGAGGTAGAAGCCCCGAGGCGAGGGGCTTTCAAAATTCAAATTCAAGAAAATTAAAAGTTCCACGTTCCCAGGACCGAGCCCATTTATTCTTAGAGGGAGTACGGACGCTATAACCGCTGGAGTCGCGAAATAATGTCCGATAATGTCAACGGTCGTCTAAATTCTGAAACCAGACCTGACCGAGCCGATTAGTTCTGCCACATTCAGATGGAGCCAACCTGACCTGCCCGCCGGTACAATCTAAGATACACGTAGTCTTTTTTTTAACCCGCAACGCCTACAAGCTCCGAAAAAGCATGTGGAACTCCTTGCCAGCGACTTCTGACTTAAAACCTTTCTGTAATCGTAAGTAGTCGTTTAATAACAACGTTCGCCAAAATCCACCTGTAATCAGCGAGTTAGGCGTCTATAATTTTGTCTAGCGTCGAGTCTCTGAGGCTAAGCACGCGGCACATACTGTCTGCGAGTCTGCCATAGCAATTAGATATTAAAATGCATTAATGGTATGGTTGCTGGGTCTGGTCATGGGTTCAACATAGAAATCGACTCTTTGCGACAGCTGTAGGCGACAAAAACTATGACTGCAGAGAAGGATTTCGAGCTGCATACCGCAAAAAGCATGACTGAAAGCGCACCTTCAGCCACACTAGAGACCAATCGTGCGCTTTTAGGCCCCTTTTTAGACCTGGGCCGTCAACTCAGACATAAGGTCCTACCTCTGCAAAGAACATTTTACCGGCGGATATAGCATAGGGGTAACTTGGTTTCCAAATTTGTGCCCTTGATATTAGGGTGCGCTTCACGACATCACGGTGAATATGAGTCGGTAATTCAAAAGTTAAAAAAACTTTTAAAAACACCGGATGCGAACGCGTGTAATAAGGACAGGGACGAATCATCGAAGTCCTCCGAAGCAGCTTTGCCCTTCAAAAGCAATCACGGCAAAGTCACGTCCTCACATCGATTGTGTCTTATCTACCCGGAAGCAAAGTGTCCCAACAAACTCTGCACCAGCCGCATATTGTGGGAAATATTATAAACTGGAATCTCGGATTCTACTGCAGGCTTTATCGTCTACGAAATCGCTGCCCGCTAACGTCATCGCTGGCGGAAGGAACGGCTCAAAAGGCGACGGGCACGCTCAGATAAGTGACTCAAGCGTTTCGCGCGATTCCCGGGGGACCTGCCGGGGACGAGTAGGCGACCGCGAGGCGCCCCCCGACTAAGGCGACTTTCTTCGCTGACGCGCGTCACTAATTAAGCGCGTGCCATCGGAGTTCTTCAAGGCGCCACTGCCCGCCTGACGCGCATTGACCTTTTGATGGCGGGGAAGCGCATAATGCAAAACTTGCCTGTTTATGCAAAATTAATTTCCAGAGATCACCGCGGTGGACAATTTAATTTGTAAGCGAGACGACGCTTGAGTAATGAAGACAAGGAAGGGGACCTCGGCTAAATGCGAAAAGACCGCACTAGAAGCGGCGCTAGCAGCCCAACGTGAAGAAAGAAGACTTTATTGTTGTCTGCATGTTGGAGAATAAAAGATGCTAAAACGTGGAGGCTCTTCAAAAGTCGCATTCTCGCAACATTCAACGAACGGGAAGAGCCGGGTAGGCCAAAAACAACAAACTCCATCCGTAGCGTACCCCAGAGTTAATACTCTCTGCCTCTCAACATACTAAGCTACGGGGCAGAGTTCAAGCTGTTCGGGAAGACCTAGACGCTGTCCACGATGTGGTGCACATTTGCAACATGTTCACCTGAGCCTACAGCTGAAAGGGCTCTAGAGACACAATCAGTGCCTGCGGACCTTGGCAACGTTGTACGAAGGGCACGGTATGGTAAGCGCTACATGCGTTCTGACCCACGCTAGTGGCCCCCGATAAATGTGGATGACACGTTCCAAGATTCCTTAACCTGTCAAGTTTGGTTAGAATCTATTAAACTCAGGGCGAGCTGAACTGACTCGGCTTGCACATACTCTAGTACACTCCTGCGAGCGCTAGGATCTTGTTCAGTGGCAGGCACGCGATTGGACAGCCAAACATTGGTACCGACAAGATACCATCGGGAGAGACATCGAAAGACATAGAAGATCCTCGAAAATCGAAGCGTACGGGAAACGCAACCTTTTTACCCGCTCTCGCATGACTTCATAGCCGTCGGCGGGTCTAAATCGGGGCGTTCCGGCCGTGAGAAACTGAACGCCGTCACTTCCGAAGCGCCCGAAACTGGCACAAAATGTTGCTTTTCCTGGAAAGAACGGGCGAAATCTCGACGCGCCAGCCGCGCTTCTTCAGAGCGAAGGTCTCCTCGGAAAGCTGGCGCGAGGACAATCCAATTTGTAGCATAATGTGGAGGGGCGTTAAGACATTAGCCCACTGATAACCGTAGACGCACTGCGGATCGTGGGGCGCAGGAGGCGTGGGACGCGCACAGCGATAACTGGATTATCATTTCAAAGGATCTAGCACAAGCAAGCGAGTGATTTGCAAAGAGGCATAAAGATGTAAACAGGACGTTTGCAAGGAGCAGGATTTTGTGGCACGAGACCAGCCGGAAAGCATGCGATACTCTAGTCCCATATTACGATTGATGCCTTCTGCGAGCAGCACGTTGTGTACGCTGTAGAAGGAGACCAGATAAAGCTACAGCTGATTCACACTGAAGCCGAACCTTTAAACCCGACAGCGAAGATAAAACTGAAACCAATAGGGAAACAAGGCGAAGTTGTCTATACTTTCAGTGCGCATCTCTAAACACTAAAAATTGTAATTTTTAATGCATTTTTGCTAATAAAGCCAAAAAATCGCCGCTGCTTTTGCCGTGCCGCGCAGCGCCTTTGTACGGTTCGTTAACCGACCCTTCGCACCATCCTCGTGGCCGTTGTTGATTGTATCCCCCCCCCCCCCAGCGTCACTAGAAGGGCACACCGCCCCACTTTCAGTTTCTGGAGTTGGGAGCCCTTACTGGCAGATAAAAGCTCTGCCTTTTTTTACCTCGACAGCCATGAAACTAGCACGGCAGTCCGCTAATTTAGCAAAACAGTGTTGCTTTAATTTTCCCATGTCATTCTTCACCACAGAGGTAGAAAATGGCTAATTTAGGTGCAACCTCACCGCCTTGGCGGTCTTCACTCCTGGAAACCAACTGCGCTTTTGGGGTCGTCGCTGACAAGGTCCAGCCCCAAACAGCTTAAGGCAGACGGTCTGACGACATGGACCGAAACTGTCTGTCTTCGTCGAATTTTCTTGAACAACAAATTAGTACAGACGAATTATGAAAACAATTTTTCTTTCATTATATGAGTACTCGTCACTAATTTAATAACGCCTTAACGCGCACAAAAACCACTTAATCAACATTCTTCACTCATTAGCGGCCCCTAAAATTACGCTATAAAATAGCGTTAATCGCCTTGCACTTTTGCGGAACACCTCCCGGAACCGTTTTTGAGAACGACAAACGCTAACCAAATTTGTTCCCTAACACCTCATTCCAGGAAGCGAAACGTGGACGTGACAAAGGCAGTATGGGAGATGGGGTGAAAATGCGCTGACGGTCAGCGTACTAATCCCGTAAACGCCCATCTGCGGAAGACACATGTCAGCCGCAGCGCCGACCACGAGGACGTGAGAACGAGGAAAAAAGCGACAAAAATTAGCTTCGTTTAGCGCGCGAGATTCGGCCACGTTTTCCGATGTTAGGCGTCATTGTGTTTGGAAAAGCTTTCCAAACGAGGAAGAAAACAACACGTCTTTAGTTCCGGGTCAGTGTTAAAATTGCACAAAAGAGATCGTACAAAAGAGACGGTCACAAGGGGAGGTAGGGGGCCTGGGGGCCTCGGCAGTGTCAGCCGGGCATCACGTGACGCTAAGCATGAGGTAAAATGCTCCGCCGCTAAGCGCCTACCAGGGCTGGGCACTTTTTTTCGCAGACCGAGACCGAGACCCGAGACTTAGAAATTCCGAGACCCGAGACCGAGACCCAAAAGTGTTCTTTGTTCCCGAGACCGAGACCCGAGACTAACCCCTCTGACCCGGGACTAAAACGAGACCCGAGACCCAAAAATATTTTTGGCCATTTTCGGCCGGGAACAGCCATTTACACGCACTTGCGTCGCAGCATGACGGCCAAAACGCTGCAAAAAAACGCCAAAGCAATTTCCCACTACAATTGTCAGGTTTACGCTTAAATTTGGCCTGGATCTGTCTCGGAATTGATGAAAAAATTCAGTTCCGGGACACTCGTGACTGCCCCCCCCCCCGCAGGCGACATTAACAAATTCCAGGCGAACATTGGGCAAATGTTGTCAAATCGGTTCAAGACTGAGCTGAAAATAGGCCCGCCGCAGGCGATGCCAACGAATTTTTAAGTCAAAATTTGCAAAATATAGTCAAAATTTGCTCTGGGCGGGCCATTTTTATCTGGTCGGACCCCCTGTAAGGATTACATAACTTGTGGACGCTCCCTTTACGGGTTCTGAATATCGCTCACAATGTTGCTTCTTGTTTGAGTAATAACCTGTTAATGAACGATGCTTTGATGAGCCCAGAAAATAGAAAAAAACTCAAGTGGGCCGAGACTTGGCCAGGGACCGAGACCGAGACCCGAGACTTACCCCCTGACCCGAGACTAAAACGAAACCCGAGACCCGAGACCGCCCAGCCCTAGCGCCTACCGACGAAATTTTCATTGTATTTGTCTAGTTTCTGGCTAAAATCTCGCTGGTATCCCCAGAGGCGGGCCATATTTTACTTTTTCTTCGATTTTCATAGTTTGAGGAAATTGACGGTATTTTATAACGTGAATTTTGCGTGGTTTTTATGTGCGAACGTCAGTGGGAGGAGAATCTGGCCCGACCGTCGAGTCAGCGTCACAGGGGTGAATTTCTGGACGTTTCCAAACTAAAGGTCATACAAAGTTCTTGTTATTGTCCTAATTTAATGCATACCATATGCTCAAACTGGATAATATAAGATACAAATTTTTCCTAAAATTACAAACAGCTCGCCTACTATCAATTATGATGTCTCCCTGTGAAGCACGAATATTGATGCTTAAGCTAGTATGAAACACAACTGCATGCGTGTTCAGTGCCACCATTGAAGGCGATACTGCTGGCTTTTGACTTGTGAGTCCTCCAAAATTCAGGCCCGGCCCGGCGGACCGCAGACGAGTCCCTTGTCGACACCCAGGATGGCCCGGTGCAAAAGCCAGATCGGGCAGGGACGGCTTCCTTCATTCTAGGATCAGCAACCTGTCTACAAGCTGGTCCCGAACAAAGCACTCTATGTGCCTGCAACCGATATGGGACTGCAAAAATTGGCTTAGTCACGCTCTTCCCGCGGATGACGTCGGCAGAATGGGCCGCTAATGCGTTGGTTTGTTGTGCACACAATCTGATTAGCCGCCGCTGCGTTGACCCTCCGGACCAAAGTCCCGTGGTCCTTGAAAGGCGAGACGCCTCTCGCGTTCGCGCCATTAGCGTTGAAGGAAGGAAGTCTCGGCGTGTTTGCGTCTCGCGGGACTGAACGCGAGAAGAAAGCAAGCACATGGCACTAACAGAACGGCTAACAACGATGGAAGCAAAAGCGACAGCACTGTCGTTCAGTTGAGTTAAAGCAGTGGTAACGTGGGAAGGCTCCTCGAGCCGAGCGCTACGTCCTGAGCGACGAGCAACCGCATAAGCGTGATAGCGATCCAAATGAATTGTGCCTTGACATGGTGTGGACAATACAGCGGACACATAGTCACCTGAACTAGTGTTTACGCGTAACGCCAGAATTGAAAATTGCTAGTGCCTTGTTTCTTGTAATCCTTTTTGCACTAGCAGCGCAATAACAGTGAGCGAGAAGCGGTTTATTTATGGGCATAATTAGCTTCCAACCACCTATTCGCGGACGTTCTCTGGCCTCTGCCTTCAGAAAGCGGTGCTTGTTTTGGACGGTCTCACATTTGTCGCGCTCCTCGAACGCGAAGAGAAAAACCCAATTATGGCTATCAATTTGCTCAAGGCAGGCGCAAAAGACAATGTTAAAAAGGCTTGTGCACAAATATAGCACGAGACGCATTCTGCAAAAGCGGCATTTAGTCAACAATTGCCTCATTTAGCTCAAACTCACCTCTGTGTTAGAAGAACCATAGTGTCGAAAATCTGATAGATGAATTGTTAGGTACATTAACAAGAGGAATCGATTAAATAGGAAGCAAATTGACGGCGCAGTCTTTCGTACATATACTACGGCGCCGTACGTCCCGATCAAGGATGGAAGTTCAAACCGATGCCGAATCCGATGACCGAAAGAGGATCGAAGCCGACTGCATATTTTAAACCCAAAAATGCAGCGAGTTTCAGAAGCCGAATCCAAATTTCCACTCAACGGGGTTCGCATCCATTAGTGTAGGGTCATGCGACCAAGAGCAAACTAGGGCACGTATGTTCATACCGTCGAAGCCGTACTGAAAAAAGTCAGTAAAGCCACGCTCCATTTTGCTAAATTACGAAGAACGGCTGCTATGGCGCGTAAGCCGAACCTTAAGGGTCGAATTAATGATTGTGACTGAGCTCGTACTCAAAAGAGCGGTACTCCAAAAGATGTATTTGAAAAGGACGCAAGACGGAAAAATCCATGTTTTAGCGGGCGAAGTACTACGCGTGAAGCTAACTCATCAATACGACCTCACGGCTTATGCGTGGATAACGCCGGCAAGTTCACCCCGCACAAGGGCGTTGGCGACGCCGGGAAGTGTCAAGTCCGGTTCCCATCGTCGGTCAAAATTGAATTTCTGGCGACGCTTGTCGTCCGCCGCCGTCGGCGCGCTTTAACAAAACGCGCTGATGTCGCCGCCGCAGAGGACGGAAGGAAGACGAAGTTGCTATTCAGTGCGAAGACGACGTTCCCTTCTTTGTAGCATTGTCACTGAAGAGGGGGGCACTAAGGAGACTCCTCTCCTTGCTTATCGTCGCATGTTGACTGGGTCGGAGGGAACGCTCAGTTTGGGTAAGTGGCGTCAATAAGGGCAGTGGCGGAGAAGGAACGCGGTGACGCATAGTCGAAGAACGTTCAAAAACGCGACAGCTGACGGGGAAGGAAGGGTAATGTTCGGCTTCATTGTTTTTTTTGGATGTCGATGTTCGGTTTTCGATTCATTTTTAAATTTTAAGATGGGGGATGTGGTTCCGTCCCGGACCCGACGGGTACATGAAATAATGAATGTTTCAGAACATACGTATCAAGCAAACAAACTTGGGACAAGATCTAACCTTGCTTACCGCAGCTGCGTACCGCTGGGCAGTCTACTGTATAAGCTACTCTGAGTGTGTGTGTGTGTGTGAGCTAGCTGATTAGAGCTCGTTTTCGTAGAAGGTTTTTTTATTCAAAACAAAGGAAACGCGGTGAGTGTTTTCACTTTATGGACGAATCGGTGCGTTGAGCTGCCGTACCAAAAGAGCAGGGCTGGTCCCAGAAGCACCGCTACGACTCGCGGCTCTCCCTCGGTGTCGATGTGCCATCGGGGAATGAAGCGTAGGCAGGTGCTGTAGCTCGTGTATTTCTCGTACTGCGGTCCGAGAACTTGCTCCGACAATCCTTCCGCTACAAGCTGAAGCGCGATCCCAGCCGTTTCGCGGGTCGTCTCGTCTTGCCCACAGGGGGACTCTTCGCAGCGCTAAAATCGTTGGTCGTCAAATCCGTGCTAGTGTTTTAGTGAGGTTCGTTTGGAGGAGAATACGAATAGTCGAAATTCGACGAGTTTCTGGGTTCGATATGCGAACCCGAAGATCTTGCTTCGAAAATGTCGAATGGTAAGCACTAGGATAAATTGAAAAACAACTTTGTATTTAAAATTATTACCTTTTTGGGACACCAAAATTTAGAAAAAACTATTCGGTGTTATCCCAGTCTTGGGCAACCGTGCCGTGCCACTTTCGGTTGCGTGCCTTACGGGGTCGCGTCTCGCGCCGCGTTAATACGGTACGGAGTACGCCACGGCGCGAAAGCTGAGACCGTTCCGTGACGTTTTAACGGCGAAGGGAATTATATACGGTCTGGGGGGCCGTACGGACTCCGTATCTCACTCAATTATCATTAGAATCCGCATAGAAGACTTCGAGAAAAGATTTATTCAACAACTCTTAACAAGAATACAGCCTAGAGCTGTTGTAACGCGTTATGCTCAGCGCCACTAACGCTTAGAGCGAGTTAACACGACGGAGAGTCGTCACTGATGTCGAAATTTTTGGGTTTTTTTCTGTCAGAAAACGGCAAAAAAATCTGGCTATTTTTTAACCTAAGCTCGGGTTGTAGCTCGGTGCCGAGCTGAACCCCACCCGGTCGAGTCGGTTCGGCCCGCCAAGTCTACTACGGAGCACGAAGTACGGTACGGGCGGCCGGGGGGGGGGGCGAGTACGACGGCACGGGGCGGGGTCTGCCCAAGTGTAGTATGGCGCGAAGTAGGCAAGGGTGGTCCCTTACCGGGTAAACAGCTTAATCTCTGATACAAGCCCTACTGGATTTGCAATGTGGTGTTTTACGTAGTCGGTCGTTGGTCGGTCGTCTGTGCTTTTTTTAGACAGTGACCCCTCACGTGAACGTGCTCTAAAGTATCGAGCCCCAAAAGTCACTACTACCTTTTGATTCGCGGAGTGCGCGGATTGAGTTTAGCATTGTCGTTAACATCCACCAGGGAAGGTTGCTATTTGTGCTTGTTGCTACGAAAAACTGGACGCGCAGATTTTAGCTCTGGCTTTCAGCCAACCACTAATAAAAAGAAGAAAAAATAAAACCACTTTACGGTCGGTCTCGCAAGATACGCTCATCGAATGCTTTGCTAATGATCTCGTTTGCTTGAAAATGCACCGATTCTACCCAAAACTTGATTAGTGGACACTCTGCTTACTTGTATCAAGTTCTTCACGAAGTCGCGTGAAACCTGTGAACACGTGGCTGCGAGAAAGGTCATCTCGTCGAGGCTTGGACGGTCGAAGATGAAGTCCATGATGCCTTGCTCAGTGACGCTGCCCGCGTCCCGCACTTGGCATATTCCGCTCCTCAGTTCGCATATTCCGTGGGTTCTGCATCGCTGCAGGAACGAATCCTCGATCCGTTTCGGCGGCAGCGTATTGCGTTCCAACCTGATGGCCCGGAGAGCCGGTAAAAGTTCCACAAGTCGGTCGAAGGCTTGGTGGTAGTGGTCATCGGAAATGGACCTGAATATGCGGGAGTAACCTACCCAAAAAGACTTGGTACCAAACGGCCTTCGGGTTGGTTGATTTTTCCCGAGCCATTTGACTGTCGGGAGTTCGTTTTCCGCATTTTTAGGTTGCGCCGTATGATATCCATGCCGGTATCTGACTAGTTAACACTGAAAAATTACGAAAAGAGTAAACAATAGCGACGCAAAAGATTATTACGCAAAACTTAAATTTTAATTATTTTTTAAGATCTGTTTTAAAAATTCATTTTTATTACATCAGTTTTAATTTTACCTAGTTTAAGTTTAAAAGCTTTCCAGAATAGTGGCTTCAAAAATAGAGCCTCTAATACAGCAAGACGGATTGCATACCCTTTAAAGCGCCCTCTAGTTGCGAGCGTGATCGGCGCAGGATCCAACGCGAGGCTTCTAACGATCACCGCGCCGCGAAGATCGCTGAGTGTGCTGATGAAGCGATCACTGTCGCGGAATCTTCCGGAAATCGCCAGATGGGCTATGCTGCATTTGCGAAACGTATCCTCCAATGTGTGAAGCGGCGCATTCCGCAGCCGAATCGATCCCTGATGCGCGGTTTTGACGTAGAAATAGTTCCAGAATGGATGGTAGTCGACAAGTGGAACGATCCGCAAGGACTAGCTTTGAGGGTAACTTTCGATGAAGGCCCTGAACCGGCGACTACACAGCTGCAGGGCGTCGGCATCGTGCCGCTGAAGGAATCCGAACGCGTCCACAAGGTGGTCATCATTCAGTACACTCCTTCGTGAGACCGTTTCTGACTGTGTGCTAAAGAGGATGCTTGCCATTGAAGAAATTGTTCAGTTTTGTGTGACCGGAAACATAAAGAGATGCGGAACCAACGATTTTCTTAGAGAAATTCAATTTCAATTAATCATTTTACTCTTATACAGAATTAATCGGGCGTAACGTTTTAAGCTATGTACTTGCGACATGACATTCAAACCACACCAATTTTGCCGAATTCTCGCGATGCCTGACTTCGGAGACTTCAGTTTAGCGAAAACGAACGGTTAAGTGTAGTGAACCGGGTGAACCTTTTGGAGTAATATCGCTGAGACGTCGTAGCGGCAGGCAGATAAAGCCCACAACTGCGGTCCATTCTTTTCGCATACCTGCGGATTTTGTATGTCGTCTTCCGCGTAGGCACCAAGATAAAGTAAGCAATAATGGCCAATATTACAGCGATAAATTCGATCATCGTCGTGCCAAAGTAGTAGATTAATGCCGCTACTAAGATGACCTAATGCATGTATGCGCTGGTTTAGTTGGTTCGTTGAATACGGGTAAACTGCGTGCTCCAAGAACACATTTAACGTCGCGTCACCGAAACGCTGCGGGGTGAGTAATCGATGTGCGACGAGACCGCTTTTTCTCGACGAGGGACCGACGCCGCTCGAGGAGCGACCGCGGATTAACAAACAAAGCTTGACCTCTCTCAGACAACTGTTCTCGAAGGATGCAGCCGTCTGAGAGTACACGAAGGTTGGTCCGCGGCCGCCGGGTCGACACCCGTAAAATGTCCCCAAATGCGTTCCGTCCTATCCGAAAAGTAATGGCCACCGCAGGTGAGACCTACGAAATTCCAGGCGAGAATTAAAGGGAAATAGCGTAAATTTGCTCTCGCGGCGTTTAGCGGAGGGGGAGCACGACGTTAAAAGCGTTATCACACCCACCCCCTCCCCCTCCTGTTATATTGATTATCATTGGCCTGACCTCTCCTCATGTTATGATACCGCATTTTTCGGACGACCCCTAGACAAAATTTTATTCAGAAAGGCAACTCGATCGCCGATCTCACTGTATGCACGAATGGGTCCGTCGAGGCGCCGTACCAAAAGAAGAGGTACGTATCCATAAGCATCGCAATAACTCGCGGCTCTCCATCCGTTTCGATGTGCCATCTGGGAAGGATTCGCAGAAATGGAACGTAGCGTGCATATATCTCGTACTGCGGACCAAGAACTTGCTCTGACATTCCCTCCGCCGAAAGGATAAGCGCGATCCCAGCCGTTTCTCGGTTCGTTTCGTCTTGTCCACGGGACTCTTCGCAGCGCTAAACTAACTTATCCTTACACGATAAAGAGGGTGGAACACAGCGCAAGGACAGCCAACGACCAGTTTAGAGGTGGAATAGTATTGTCGATTTAGGTAGATTAACGTTTCTGAAAAAAGGAAATGACTAGTACCGAAGGAAAACTAGTCGGTACTGCACAAGGAGGTTGTACTAATCGGTGCCTTGGGAAAGGCCCTTGGGCTCCGCGATACCGGTTTATGTGGCAAAAATTCTATGTAGTGAAGTTATTTCTTCGTGGCATCTAATTTACCCATACAAAGCAAAAAAAACTGTAAGCACAACAAGTGGGAAAGTGGGCAAGACGCGAGAAAAAGTACCTTCGTGACGGAGTCCAAGAACTGAAAACCATGACGCCAGCTTTTGCATTACTGCCCCCCCCCCCCTCCCCAGAAGCACGGTGTTGTTTTTGCTTGGTCCCGTTTTGAAATACTTCGTGTGTTGAGGTATCGTTTTCTAGCATACATCAGCGCTTTTGCCAAGTTATCACTTGTCCCCGTGTTTCCCCGCACGTCCAGTGGCAGACGGTCCAAAAGGGATATGTAGTGCGGAAAAGTGCCCTCGAACTCAGCGTACGCATCTGGGTGCTCCTTGTGACGGGTCCCCCAGTCCCCTCTCCCTTCAAAACCACCCTAGAAGACAATACGAAGATGCTAGGCGTCGCGACATTCTGATCGAAAATATGATTCAAATGGACATCTGCTTACTTCTATCAAGTTCCTCAAAAGGTCGCGCGAAGCACGCCGATATGTCATGTCGAGATGGATCATCAGGTTTATGCTCGGACGAGCGAAAATGAAGTCCATGATGCCTTGCTCAGTGACCTCAGTGACGCCACCTACGTTCCTCAGCTCATGTATTCCGCGGGCTCTGCATCGCTGCAGGAATGAATCGTCAAGCCGCTTCGGCGGCAGCGAGTTGCATTCCATCCATATAACGCGAAGGCCGGGCAAAACATCCACGATTCGGTCGAGGGCGCGATGGAAGTTATAGTTGCGAATGTACCTGCAAAGTCTGTTACGTATAACGATCGAAAGCACGCTTCGTGCAAGGCATGGGGTGAGTGTTCGGTATTCTGCCTCGGTAATTTTGGCCCTCGTATTTTCGAAAATATGCCGTATTGTATTTGGCATAAGGTTCAATAATCCGTCTCAAGCATTACGAATTTCATTTACTATCTTTGGGCGAAGTCTCTGGATCGTTGGGGCTTGTTTGAACTGAAATGAAACCTCACGGTTTCGGATCTTTCAGAGGGTATTGGAAATATGGATTCAAGATTTTGACGTTCTTTCATACTGTTTAACTAGCATGCCGTACAACGTTGCATGACGTGGAATACCTAAGCTCATAATGAAAGCAAACCCTTTATGGCGTCTATTGGTGGCCATCGTAAATCGTGCAGGATCCAACGCGAGGCTTTTAACGAGTACCGCGCCGCGAAGCGAGCTAAGTGCTTGAATGAAGGGGTCACCACGGCGGAACCTTCCGGAAATCGCCAGGTGGGTTATGCTGCAGTTGCGAAACGCATCCACCAACATTTGTAGCGGTGCATTCCGCAGTCGGTTCGACCCGCCGCATGCAGTTTTGATGTAGAAGTACCTCCAATGTGGATAGTAGTCGACAAGTGCAAGGACCCGCAAAGGCAAGCTCTGAGGGTGACGCTCGATAAGTGCTTTGAACCGACGACCACACAGCTGAAGGGCGTCGACTTCGTGTCGCTCGAGGAATCCGAAAGCGTCCATTAAGTTGTCATCATTCAGCGCACTCGGTCGAGAGCGCCTTTCTGGTTGTCTGCTAAACAAGATTGGTGGCTTAATCCACTCCCATGATACCATACTAGCGGCTCGACCCCGTGACCTCCATGCAACAACGGACGCTATTCGAGGACTATCCGATAGAAACCGGCTATAGGAAGCAAGCGATAGCGGGCTCGCTATAGCATGGAGCAGGAAGCACTTGTTGGAACCGGGTCGGGCATAACTTTCCCTAGCCAACCGATCGGACTGAAACTTTTTGGTTTTACTCGACTTTTCGGGGAAGAAAAACCCTATGTTCTTGGCTGCGTATGGGGAGGAGGCAAGACCCTGATCCCCTAATACGGAGACACAACCCACTTGCTGTTCGCTAACCTGGAGGATTCGCTAGTCGTCTTCCATGATGATACTACGAAGTAAGCAATGATGGCTAACGTTACCGCGATAAATTCGATCATAGTCGTGCAGAATAAGCAGCTTAGTACCACAACAAGATGGCCGGAATATGAAAGTGCCGGAGAGACGCGGGTCTGAGGAATGGGAATAAACTGAGCAGGACCGTCTAAAATCGCCAATATGCTCAAACCACAGTGCTCGGTACTGACAGAGACGGCTTCTTAAATTCTACTCTCTACTTAGCTGAATTTTTGTTCTGCGAATATTAGACTTATCTCTGCATGAAAGGGTTTCTGAACTCCATCACGACCAATAGCGACAGCGAGCGACGGCGACATCGTTACGCGCATTTTGCTCATAATCATCGATCGCATAATTGCTAGTGGCACATTACTCATTTTGAGTCCAAGTAAAGTAGAATCCCTGGGACTTCGCTGGTCCACAATAGCTTGAACCCAACTTGGATTATTTGTGCGATCTTTCCTTCGTTGTGTGGCCTTTGGTCCAGAAGCGTTGAACCAAAATTCTTGGGTACAGTGCATACGCCTCCGGACAGGTCCTTACGCGTAAAACATGTCCGCTAAGAGCACAGGATTCGATGCGTTTGATCGATTGATTCCATTCACAAAACGCCGTGGGGCACTGCAGCTGAACAATCGACGTTTTTGGACATTTCATGCTGGTGTGTTCAAATCGCCTTGGTGTCCGTGCTGCGGGCCACCTCGGAGTAAGAGAGTCTAACGTCGAATGAGATTCCGCTGCCCTAGACCTATCTTCACGTTAAATGACTTCCGAATGGTGACGTACACTGAGCTACAAGCTGACTCTGTTTCTCTCAAGACCAAAATGAGCATGACAGCACCCCCCCCCCCGCCCACCAAAAAAGACTCATGGAACCCGAAACGAGTCACCGTTTGGAAAAAAATGCGTGTATTAGTTCTAATAGCGCGGAGTGGAGTGGATAGTGGATAATGGAGTAAACGAGTATGTGGATGGGTAAATGGTAAGCGGGAGCATGTGGAGTAAACGAGTTAATGTACGTGGTATTCCCTTCCTTCGCAGATGCGTTCGCCGGATTCTTAGTTCCTTCAGAGTTCCTCGGAGGCCGAAGAAGAGCTGGCGGCCGCGGCCGCAATGGTGCTTCCTGATTAAGCATGTTTTTAAGTTACTGATTTAATTTCATTAAGCGAGGTGCTAATCAAGAGTTTCCGACATTCCTAACCCTTTCTATGCTTACCGGTGTCGTCGAGAAGATCCGCTCCAAGGTCCTCTACCGTCTTCTCACGCGCGTCGACGTTCGGCTCTTCAGAATCGTCACCGGAAGCGTCGCTTTCCTCCACATGATAAGCAGCCGACGTACTAGCGCCATCTTTCGCATTGGATCTGCAATGCTTCGCAGGTTTCGCTAGACTTCCGCATCCGAGTCAAGCCGTAGTCCGAACAATGCCATTTTCCGTTTTAACACCACGGCGGATGCACTAACCACCAGATAAAATGGTCCACCGCTAGGAGCCGACCGACGAAAATCCAGATTTTTAAGGGAACCAAAAGCGTGAAATTGAAAGGTTTCAGTGGGAGGGGGAGGGGTGCGACCCGACCGCCACAATGTATTACAGGGTGGGGGGCTATGATCAATGGCAGCTGTACTTACCGGCGCACTACGTTGCAAGACTTCTTATGCAAGCGAAGATCGTTCTCTCTCTGGAACTTGCCGCGGCACTTATCGCACTCGAAGTCGCCTTCCCGCTCGTGAATGCGCATGTGCTGACGAAGACCGTCTTTTCGCACGTATCCTCGATCAGTTCAGTTAACAGGGGGGAGTATTACGTGATGAAAGCTTTATCCCATGGCGGGAGACTTTTGCCTTGAGTCAATGTCCTTAAAGGGAAAGAATTTTATGGGGCAACTGATCGAAAATTTTAAAGGGTCATTTTTCGTTGTTCTCGCTAAGGCACCCTTCTAAATCCCTGTGAATGGTCTAAAGACACGCATTGCGAGTGCACAGACATTAAACCCGAGACACAAACAGCAAAAGACAAAAACCCCTTTTTCTGGGAAACACCGAAGGAGAAACCCTTTGGTTTTAGTCCTTCCCTTCCTCATAAGAGAAAAATGGCTCATAATTCTTAGCGCATTTTGGCCCGTTAGAAGGCTTCCATGAAAAAGACAAAGGGAGGATTCGTCCTTCCGAGTCCCCCCTCCCCACCCGCTCGAACTGAGTGAACAAATCCGCTGACCTTTCTGGCAAACATTGCATTCGAACGGCCTCTCTCCGGTATGTTCCAGGCGAACGTGGTTAGTGAGGCACTCCGAAGACGAGAAGGTGCGCTGACAATAGTCGCACTGGGGCGGCGGCACTCCGTGTTCTTCGCGACGATGTTTATCGCGCTGACTACTTGTAGCGAAACGTTGTCCGCATTCTCTACAGGGAAACGGCGGCTTGAGAAGTCCAGCGGCGGTGAGGCGGGCTAGACGAGCCTCAGTGTCGGCTTTCCAGTCGGCATCAGTCCAGTTTGCAAACTTGTCCATGGTTTAGACGGCAAGGATTCGTTCTAGCTCAAGAAGTAAAGCGTGATAAGTATTTGGCGTACGTGATTCCCTTTTATAATGCTTTCGAGCTCAGCTAAGATAATAAGCGTTTTCGAATTTCATGGTCAACGAGGCTGCCTTTTCCGAGGACAATCAATCAATTTTAGAAGTTCCCACGATTCGTAGCGACCCCTTTGACATTTTAGGGCTTCTGTGCTTTGATTGTTGTTTTCATCGCTTTGAGGGAATGGGGATTCGGGCAAAATGTGCATCGTCACTGTTCGTGAAGCGCTTAAAGCTGTACTTTCAAAGAGCTACGACAATGATAAAAACTGCAGCTATGCTCAGAAATTTGTTCTTTTCGGCCATCTCCCACGTTAAGGTTTAGAGATCGTGCGGTAGGTCTTGAGAACAGCTCGATTTCCCAGTCATATTTAAATGCAATTCGTTGAGAATAGTCGTTTACTGAACTGGCGCACTTTGTGAAGGCTCTCCGTGTGACCGATAGCATGACTGCATCCAGCTAAGTAAGGGCTTGCTGGCCCACATTGATTGTTAGTTGACGGTTCAAAAATGCTGATAACTTACATTGGGTGGGTCACGAAATCGTTGGCCAGTTCACCAACATCGGAAGAGTAAAGACATAGAGAAGTCGGTTTCCAAACCACCACCTACGCCGAACGTTGATGTGTTCCACGGAACCTTCGAGCATTCCTGAGATGGTGACCGACGCGATGCATTAGTCTTGTGGCTTACCAATGAGCTGATAAACAGCTAGATGGCGTATATGAAAGTAGGCGAGGGACGTGGTGCATAACACGTCAGCGCTAGGTGCCTAGATGGAATGCTAGGGTCCACAGTTCACGAAGAGAATGTGTGCTAGGATACGTGGCACTAAAGGGGTACTTAAGCCCATAGTGCGGAGAGAACGAGGCCAGTCTGGGAGTGGGTTAAGAGTTTCGAAAGGGTTCAGGTGACTCACGGCTTCCCGGAGGAAGGTTCATTTCTGAAGACACGAAATAGCCGAAACGAAAGTGCAGGCACTGGATGTTGGTTGCTTAAGGTTCATGCGCGCAGACGGAACTGTTTCTAGACGTTAATTCAAAACTGGCCGAAAAGTCAATCTGGCCGAAATGATATTTAGCCGAAAAGTAAAATATTGGCCGAAACGACAATGGCCGAAAAATCACTGGCCGAAAAATCGTTCCATACCGAAAGGTTGATGGCAGACAGAAAGGAAAAGCCCAAAAGAAAAAAGTGAAACTGGAGAAATAATCTTTTATTAGGCAACGCACGACCCGGCCAAATAGCCTTAAGTGGATGGGTACGCTGTATGCCCACGTGTGAGAAGGGCACATCATCGGTTACCAGTATCAAGTTCTTAGAGATTTATTGCGAAGCACGTGAATACGACGCGTCGAGAACGCTCATCTTGTCGACGCTCGGAGGAGCAAAAATAAAGGCTATGGTGCCTTGCTCAGTGACGCTGCCTGCGTTATTTGGCTTATTCCGCGTGTTCTGCATCGCTCCAGGAACCAAATGTCAAGCCACTCGTCCGGGTAAAACGTCCACGCTTTGTTCAAGGGCCCGATGGCGGTGGTAACTGCGAACGTACCTGCCGCTTTAAGATTTACCACTAAATGCGAATTGCCACTGGATCGCGAAGTCTTAATTGCTTACAATCTTAATCTTGAAAATCGGATTTGGAAATACGGGTTTGCCGAATTTCGGATACCTACGTCCGACTATCACTAAGCTCAAGCTAGTACAAGTTTAAGGCTGCATGGATTGAAGTTGAATGCATACGTTTTACATCTTTTGGTTGTGCTCGTGAATGCCGCAGGATACAACGCGAGGCTTCCAACCAGCACTCGATTGCGCAATGAGCTAAGCGCTAACGAACGGGTCACCACTTTTAAGAACTATGTGTTAAGGACTTTTTACGGGCGTAGGAGAGGTGGGGGAGTTATCCAGATGTTCATGTACTGCGTAAAGTGGCCTGACGATGTTTATCAAAATTTCGACTGTGTGCTGGCATGTGCTCATGTAACGTTCTTTATGGAACGTTTGAGGGTGAGTACGGGTGATTCTGGGCTAAGTTTAGTCGATACGCGTCTGTCAAATCCTAAAACAAACATGAGAAGCAACCCTTCAACGAATGTTTTCGTCCAACCCGAAAAGGGTCACGAATTTGGAAAGATACTTTATAACTGGTACGAAAATAACTGCGGTAGATGAATAAACAAATATGTGAAAGCACGTCGCTCAGCCTCAATGTCGCGCTCATTCGACCGTCTTCTCATGCGCTTCGGCGTTTGGCACTTCGTTGTTGGCGTCTTCATTCTCCTGCACTGGATCAGCCATTGATGTGCTGGCATCATTTTGCGACTCGATTCGGGAACGCTTCGCTGGTGTCATGCCGTCCAGAGAGTCGACCGTCGTATCGCTAAAACCAAACTTGTTTTCAATTTAGCATGACAGACTGATATGATACACGCTGCATGTCCTAGTGTAGCAAAGGGCATTTTCGATGAATAATTGCATAACCTTGTCCAAAAACATCCTTTAGACTGAAACTTCGAAGATTCAGAAAGCATGTTCAGATAACCGACATACGTGCCTACGCTATATGCCACCTAGTCAAAGTGACCCCCCCCCATAACTGCATGACCCCCCTCCCTTCGTAATGAACTAATACTGGTCGTTGTACTCACCGGCGCTCGACGTCGCAGGCTTTCATATGCAAGCGGAGTCCTTGGACTCTCTCGAATTTGCCGCGACATCTCTCACACTCAAAGTCGCCTTCCCGCTCGTGAATGCGCATGTGAAGTCGAAGTTCATCCTTGCGTACGTAACCTTTCCGGCAAACGCTGCATTCGAAGGGCCTTCTCTCCGGTATGTTCCTTGCGAACGTGGGCTTTGAGGCTGCTCGTATTCGAGAAGGTTCGCCGACAGTAGTCGCACTGCGGCGTCGGTACTCCGTGTTCTTCGCGACGGTGATTGTCGCGCTCGCTTCTTTTGTGAAAACGCTGCGGGCACTGCAAGCAGGGGAATTCCGGCTTGAGCTGTCCAGTGGCGTAAAGACTCGCTTCCATGGCTTGATGGTAGGCTTTCATGTCGGCCTCAGTCCATGCGGCAAGGTCGGCCAAGGTCAATTTAAGCATGGTTCAGACAGCAAGAGGGTCTTCAAGCTTTATACGACAAGCGAGCTGAATATCCGACATTATGACCAGCTTTTATACGTTTCTAGCTCAGTCTAATCTAGAGAGCGTACTAAAAACCATGGTCGACGAGCCTGCCTTTTGCGAGGACCAGCAACCATTGTTACAAGTCCTTGCGGAGAGCGATGTACGTTTACTCTGAATTGTGGTTTTCATTGCCGAAATGACATCTTTCGTCAGCGAGGCGCTACTCTACAAAACTTAAAACTCGGTTTTCAAAGAGCAACGACGACCGTCGTCAGATTTATCAAAATTTCGGCGGAACATCCTGCGGTGGGTCAAATTCCGCACGGACATGGTCAGAGCCGACCCTATCTGATACCTATTCGCAAATATGTCCTGAAAAGACGGGAAACCGTTGATATAGTCTCTCCAGTTTTGAGGCGGAAATTCACTGAAACTTGCGATTCTCGGTCTCGGTACCGGTATCCCCATGGATTTAATCTCGGTCTCGTCTCGGCAGAAATGCACAAGAATACACGGCTGCAGAACACACGACAGCGAAATAACGACTAGGGAAATCACTCTTTTCGCACATGCGCCTTCTCTTTTTTTCTTGACCACTGATCCATTTCACAAACCTTATCTTCACTCCGGTGATTTAGTTTTATCGTCTGCGCAAACGTTCGCGGTAAATATCCAATGAATCCAAGGTTCAAGTCGAGTTGTACAACGGGACCATTTTCGTCTTTATGGGCTCTTTGAATTTTCGCAGAAACAGTTCCTCGGAAGGACCGAAGACCGTTCGCCGACACCGTCGCAAAGTGCACGCAATAATCCGCCTTTTCCACAACCAAGTTTAGTTGAATAAAACAAGAATTGATTTCTACAAAGGGCTCAGCTACGAGCAGTTTGTTGGGGCCCCACTTGGCGATCTTGCCTCTGGGATCCGCACAAACCATGTAGGTCTCGTTAATGACGACTGCCCTGATCTCGCCCGACCAGTAATGCACATTCGACGGATAAAGTTAATCCTGCAGTCCTTAAAATAAGGTACTCTTCTTTCAGGAATAGTAAAATTT
>JNEY01000643.1:6713-25525 GCA_020875895.1 Aphelenchus avenae | reverse complement strand
GATGGCTTCATTACCCATATCCGCATGTCGTGCGCCGCTGCGCTGCTTCGCCGCCACTATTGCACAACGCGACGGCTGCGGCGGTGATCCGTCACACTCGCAGTGCTGCGCAGTACGACGACCGTTCGTCGAGTAGCGCCGACCGATCAGATCGACTTCTCCGCCGCACACCAGGCGCGAGGCCCACGCGCGACGCAGCGCTGCGGATCAGGCGACAGCAAAACGATTGCAGCATCGCCGCGCGGCGTCGCAGCACCGCACGAGACAGGAGTCAGGAAGGGGATAAATTTTTTTCGAAGCAAATTGAAAGTTAGCGGCGCTGCGCAGCGCCGCAAACGCCACATTTCAGCCGTTCTCCCGTCGCCGCCCGTGCGCGACACTGCGCTGCTACCGAATGCAGCGCGGCGGCAGCGCAGCACACGCCACTTGCGCCTTTTGGCGTCGGCGGCGCGCGTCGAAACTTTGTCCTTAAGCGGCGTGAAATTAGGTCGATCGCTTTTTCGCCCGCCATTCACAGCGGCGCTCACGATGGCGGGAATCAATAGCCGGATTATCGATGTTTCACAGCACGCGAGCTCAATTCGCTTTCACGCTCGCGTGCATGCGCTTTCAACCGGAAGTCTTTCTTTTGGGATTGTTGGCGACGATAAGCTTACAGCTTGTCGCTCCCCACTTTGGCTTCAAGCCGGCTCCTGGGTATGCTCTTTGTGATTCTCTTTTTCGTCGCGATCATTCCAGGGCTGACCAGGTTCGGTTCTATGGTTCGGCAGTATCGGACATGGAAATGACGCCCTTTCAATATTAAAGACCCGACCGTCGTAACTTCCTTGTTTGTCGCATTTTTCTTCATCCTTTAACACAAAAGCGCTGGTGTTTATTTGTACCCAAAAAAGTATTCCATTATCAGTTTGAGTTTGGTATCACTAGATAGCCCCAGAAAATTTGAATACAAGTGGAAAATAACAGCCCAATCAGATGGCTAGAAAAAACCGTTATGGACGTTCAAAGTTCCACCGTGTGCTTCCTGCTTTCATGCCATAGCGAGCCCGCTCTCTACTGATGCTTACTGAAACTGACAAGAAGGATAATTTCTGCCCAAAAAGGTGATTTTTTAAATCATGCTGGAACATCGTGTCGCCCCAAAAGGTGTGAAACTCCCTTAATGGCGATTTTACAAGGGATCTTGGAACATCGTATCGTACTTCAAATGGAAGCTCTTGGGGAACTGACTTCAGATTATTCATCAATTAAATCAAATCCCTCAAGATGGTGAAGCTTCAGTATACACGTCAAGGACGAGGAACTTTTAACAAACGAAGCCGTTGAGGGTTCTCGTGCGGATAGTGGGTTCACTTGCATGTGCCATATGGGAACTGTGATCGTGCTAGAGATGTAGGCCGTTCCGTACCGAGTTGCCTTGCACCAAAATTCCTTTCAGTGTATGACCTTTTTTGACTTATCTCATAGCACATATAGGTACCATTTTCGAGATATTCGGTCATAGTCAGTAGACGGCGACATTTTCTAAAATTTCGGCCCTCATGTCCGATTGGATGCAAAAATTACGTATATCGAAGCATTTCAGTTATCCTCCGGTGGATGTGATCGTAAAACATGGGCGTCGGAGGAATGCGCTACCAGACTTGATTGAGGCCTACCTAGTAAGGCTCATCATCGGAACTAGGTTTATGCCCGACTGTTATAGCCCAACATCGGATAGTCTCGACCCCTTTTTCCCGAGTCCGGCCGGGCACCCAGAAATGGCTGCTATTCATTAGGGTCTAGCTACGACGCCGCAGACGCTATAAACCTCCGAGCATAAATATTTATGCCGTCGATTCCGCCAAGTCCTTAAGCGGTTTAGCAGCACTCGCAAGTGTCACTAAGCGGAATCCCTTTTCATGTTTCGCGCGGTCGCCGAAGTGTCTCCCATCGACGCTACGTCTTCACTTTCGAGATGACCTTGATTCCGCATAAGAAACGTTTTGAGCGCGATTAACGCCCCGCTCCGTCGACTTAGCGGACTCGGCCGCGCGCCACGTGAGTCACTGCGGCGCGGCGGATTGCGAGGACTTCTTTTAATGATTGCCTAATAACACCGGCGGCGCAAGGCCGACGCTAACCTGTTCCTACCTGCAGGGAGGCCAGGTCACCGGGTGTCGTTGGGCCGCTTCGTTTTGCCTGACGGGGTCTCCTTGGAGCTCGCTTTCATCCGATGACGAACCGCTTCCTCCTCCTCCTCACAGCAGTCACAGATGCGTCCACTTCTTGCCACCTTTCTGGGCCCAAAACGGGTGCAGAAGACTGCGTCACAGCTTATTCTTAGCTTAAATCGTTGTTATGCGTCATCGTCGTCGACCGTGACGTCATAATCAGCGGTTCTGGGCGGGTAAGACGCTCGCTCAGAGTGTAAGGTCTTGTGGTTAACCTTTCGTAGACTCGTTGCTAGCCTGAAATCGCTTGCCTGCTTTCACCAGATGACGGATTGCTTCCTCCTTTTTCTCCTCCTGTCCCACCAGCAGTCACGGATGCGGATGTCGCTTCTTGCCACCTTTCTTAGCCCAAGACTTGCCACCTTTCTTGGCCCAAAACGGATGCAAAAAAACGCGAAGCCAGTCCACCATGTCACACCTTGTTCTTAGCTCTTCTCTTGGTTGTTCTTGTGCGTCATCGCCGATTATTTGTGACGTCATAATTGACGGCTATGACCGGGCAAGAAGCCCGCACGGAGTATAAAGGTTACGCGGCGGTTTCGTTTCGGGCTAGATGCATGCCCAAAATAGCTTGTGCGCCTTGTGATCATTGCTAGAATTTTTATGACGCTTACTTCAACCTTTATTCGGTTTTACAAGGTGTTCCACAGAAATAATCGCCTACTGTCTCACCAAAACATGTTACTGCTTGTATATCTGGCTAGAATTCTTCTTTTTAATGAGCGCTAGAGAATGCCGCCGCATCAAACTACTTGCGCACCTAAGCGCCTCTTATGCTTTGAAACATTTCCGTTGGGACATTTGAATAAACTCAACTTGTGGCTAACCAGCTTGATTGATTCGGGTAGAGCGTGCAAGATGCCCTCAAATCTTCTAAAGAGACTTCAAAAGAGCTCACCTCAGTCTAGCGCTTAGAGTTAGAGGTGTTCCCCAGCGGTAGTAGCGTTTGTCAGGCATGCTATGCGATGCACCCTCATGCTAAGCTCCGTGTTAAGCGGTAAGCATTAGCAAGGCAATGCCTGCATGGCCAAAATTCCCATTTGAAACCTTGGATCCAGTTCGTCGTGCTTCACATAAAACTATCATTTTGCGTGCGCCAACGTGCAAGCAGGGACGCTGGGCCATTTCAGCAAAATTTTGTCCGTTGACTACCTATTGTGCTTGTCTGGGCTTCTCGGCATAGCAAAAGACTCTCTTGAAAACAGAAGAACAGTTGAACAGTTCCGCCTGTTAAGCATGTTTATTCTGTGAGTTGACTATAGGTTTACATTATACCAGGACTGCGTGTTTTGCATTCAACTACATGCGCATTCCGCACATGATGTACGCTGTAGCGCATGCATGATGCAGGCATGAACGCAAGCAAGCTCCACATGGAGCAAGAGGAAGCATGCGAACACATACTGCACGCATGAATGTGCACAGCATTCCTTGTTGCGTGCATTTTCCTAAGCATTGAATTATGCCCAGGCTCCGTACGATAAGTTTCAATTAAGTTCTATCGCAGTTAATAATGCAAGAAGCCCCCTCACACCATATACGAGCATATTGGAATTCGAAGTTTTTAGCTGTTTACCAAGCTATACCCTTGGCCTGCCCTTTAGGCTAGAGTGATTGTTGATGGACGAGCCTCCAGACACGGAAGCATGCAATTTTATTTTAAACGAAATAATGTTGCCTTGGTTCCTTTGACGTTCTGTTCGCGAGGTCCTCGACCATTTTGGTGTATTCCCTGCACAGTTCCTTATCCCCGTTTGTCAACTCAGGCCATACACTATGCCTTCCAAACCGAGCTTCCTACTTGCCCGCCTTAGCCTACAGTGACCACTGTGCCCTGGCCGTATAAAAACATAATTTTTGAATATTCTGCTAAATTTATATGTACTCTTTTGACTTAGCACTGACTACGCATGTCCGCTAGCATGCATGATCCTAATGCGGCAGGCTAACTCGGGATGCATGTAGTCTGCCACCCCTCCCTAATCAGCCGTTTGTTCTTCGAAATCGATTCCGATCTCCAGCCGTCTAGCGCATTGTGCAATTAGCGGGGATCCTGGGATCATCACGTCTTCGCCCTCGCGTAATGGAACGAGGTCCATTAGTCGTTGCGCGCTTTTTACGCGTTAAGCGCGACTCTCAGTGATCTTCCGTCGTTCCATTCCGCAGTCTCACATGTCTTATGATGAGGATCAGCGCGGCGCGGTGCAGCGCCGCAGCTTTGTGTCGGCCAATTACCTTGCGGCGGTCGGTCCCTTCGGTCGGCCGGGCGTTAGCACAAGTCCCCCAAAAGTCGCCGAGTTATGCGCGCCTTTTTGTCCCTTTTTCGCGACTCGCTTGGAAAAACTAACGCGGCCTGCTTTAGCTTCCCGCCAGCCACCGACGCCCCGACGTAGCTTTAGGCGTTTCCCGTCGGGAAAGGGAAGCAGCAGCGGAGAGTGGACAACACAAAGCAGCCGAGATTACGCGCGACGAGGCCCACGCCGCGAGAAGGTGGTCGACGAGAGCCTGTTCCAGCGCGACGATCGAAGACGAGAACGACGCCGACGAACGCCGCGTTATTTTGGCGTCGCCGCAGCGCGAGGAAGTCATCGTTATTCCGCCGCGAAAGATGCGCTTATCGCCGCACCGATTTATGAGGAGATGGTTCAAGTTCACTTCCGTGCAGATCCTGGCGACGATCGCGTGCTTGGTGATATTCAATGCCGTCCAAGCGGGTGCCCAGTCGCTGGCAAGTAAGTTGAATGACGTAGCTATGAGCAGTGATGGACGCTGTCAAAAGTTCAAGTTATACCAAACTCTAAATCCAAAAGCCAAGAATAGAGCCAAGCCTGAGTTTCTGAAGTCGATAGTGCACGGAATTCGCGAGTCCAAAGAAGCCCACTCAATAGTATTGAATCTCTACTCAAAAGGGACAATTGTACTAAAAAAAATGCCGTTATCTTCGTTAGGTCCGAAAGGTCGAACATCGAAAACGCTAGTGGATTACATGCGATTTAATGTAACACAAAATTCCGAAACATCATTTTTCTGGACGAATCGAGATTTCGAAAGCAGTAACCACCCGAATTTCAGAATCCGAATTTGAATGACTGCTGCTACGGGAACCCGACGTTTAGGATTCAAACTTTGGTACAGAGCGCTTTTTTATGAGGGCAAATGTTTCGCTTAAAAAGCTTAAAATGAGTTGCTTTACAGTATTGTCTTTATCGCCCATCAAGCGTGACGCAGGTGCTGCTAAATCCCGTTCTCGTTGCGCCATATGACTTCGAGAAACCGGTTTAGCCTGTCTGACAAGCATCCGCCAGATCGGTCAGAACTGGTCAAGCGATAAGGGGCCGTCCAGAAATTACGTGATCCGTCGGGCACTTTCTGACGGCCACTTAATTCGGCCGTATGACCCTATCTAAAAGCTGCCTGTGCAGGTACGCCTTGACGAAGCTTGATAAACATACCAGAAAAAAATAGAGTAAAACAGGGCCGCCGTAAAAGACACTAATAAAATTTTAAGTGAAAATTAGAAAATATAGTGTAGCTCTGCCTGGCGGCGAGAAACTTTATCGACTGCATGTGATCAAGTGATTAGTGGCTATGGTCACCTCCCGCGGGATCCCCTGATCTTAATCAGCACGCCAAAAAACTTTAAAATATGTTCTTTGTTAATGGTTGACACATGGATAGGCTTAAGCTTAGAGTAAAAACGTGCTGTATGTACTTCGCAGGAACGGATTCCATCTTTTACCGTATTGGTTCGAATTGAAGCCGAGCCCCAATAGAAGCCGATCACCTACAGGGACAAAGTTGACTTATCACACGGACGTGTTTAGTACACGTTTTAGGACACAAAGATTCATTCTAGACGAGAACTTTTTGTCATTAAATTTTCGAAAAAAATTGCTAAAATCAAAGGGGACCCTTTATTACTTTGACCGAAAGCCTCCCAAATTTGAACATCGAATAGCAGAAGCCGTCGGCTTCTATTCGAACCAATACGGTAGGCTAATCCTATAAGTAATCTAATGTCCATTCTACTTCCAGACAGTTTCTTCACTGAGCCCGACACACATCCGGGCTTCTACAGTCGGGTCAGCCAGCGAGGGCTGGACCTCATGGCGAACTACCTCGGTCAGCGGGTCTCGAAGCTCATGCGGCTGGGCGCGGTCTTTTATAACCTCACAGTTCCGTTGACGCCATTGGTTAGTACACTCCATCCGCTCTTGTGTCCGCGAAAAGTTTCATGCTGACCAACGTCGCTTTGCAGGTCAGGTTTACGTTGGTCTCCGGCACGGGAACGACGTTCGATGCGTCATCCTTTCGTTCACAGATGAACGTTACGCTTGGGAAGGAAATCCTCTGGACGGTAAGCATGATCAGGGTGCATTTTGTCCTAGTTGCTAGATACACAATAGCGTTAACAGGAATCTGTACTGGCCTTGTTCGCTTGAACGAGCAAGCAGTGTGTTGCCAACCTTTGTCCCATTGCGACGCATCCCGTCAAAATGCCCAAAGCTGGAATGGGAGATTCCAAAATGCAAACAAGGTCCTAATTCGAAGTCAGACAATGCAAGCGAAGTGAATCCGAAACTCGAAAAACACCGAATCCGAAGTTTTTCATTCACTTGTGTTTTCTGACCAGCCTACTGGGCATATACATCTTGAGCGCGGGAGGCGATGCCGGCGGTTATACTGAAATTATCAGCATTTAACAGCAAAATGTATCAGCATTTTACCCTTCGTAAACTCGGAAGTCCTGAAGTTCGGTCCAATGCTGGCATTTGTTTTGACAGGACCATGGGCAACTATGCACTTTAGCCACCCCAAACGTCTGCTAAATATCTCTAGTATTGTTACTCATTCAACAATGGCTAATACCATCATTTCCTATAATTTTCAGAAGTTGGAATTTTATTAAAATTCCCTGTTGAGTCAATATTTCTAGTAGTGGTGGCTAAAGTGCATTAGGCTACCTAGCACCTAATGCACTTTAGCCACCACTATTAAAACATATTAACTCCATAAGGGGACCAAAGTAAATTTTTGCAGTAATCATTAGACATCTTTACCACACCCTAGACCTCATTTTTGTAGTGGTGGCTAAAGTGTATTATGTTCTCGGTAGTCAAATGCATTTTAGCCACCGTTACTAAAAATTCATTGACTCCATAGGGGGGATCACTTCGTACTCATAGGTGGGATCATATTAGCCATCCATACACTTCGAAAATTTTCAAATCCTGTAAGTTTTTGGAAATGATGGTAGGCCATCCTTTAATGAGTTCCAATATCGCTTGGGATATTAAGCACATCCTAAAACTCATTTTTTATCAGTGGTGGCCAAAGTGCATAGTTGCCGGACCATGCCCCTACAGACAGCTTGCACAGAAAAGATACCTCTAAACACTTCCGAATGACCTTTGGCTGCTTTCTTACTACATAGTATCATGTCAGTCTTTCAGGGCCACAGCCTCAAGTTGACGGTGCCTTCGACGTACCGGCTAACGAGCTCCGCGGGCGACATCACCGGAGTGGTGCCGGTAACATTCGAAAAGTTGGTTTGTTAATTCGTCACTTTCTCTCCTTCTGTATCGGCTCAAAATTGGCAGCGCCTTGCCGTCGGTGTTATCACCAAATCGGGCCATATTTCAGGGCTTTCATTGAGCTCGGCATGGTGGCAACGGTAAACGCGGACGGGCACTTGAAGACGGACCTCAGCAGGTGTCGCGTAACGCTCAGCGAGCTCCACTTTGAGTTCTCGAGGACGGACGCGGACCTCATGCACAACTACATCCCGTTCATTCATCGCGCCGTCCGTGAGAACATCGATAATGTAAGTGTCAATTGTAAGCTTTTATCGTGCACAAAATTTGTATGTGCTTCTACCAAAAAATGACAAAACTTTTCGTTTTATGGATAACGGCACGATGCACGCGCCGGTCGAACGACTCGGAGGAAACGCGTGAGAAGTTTATCGGTGTGACCTCGGTAGACCGAAAAGTGCAGGTAGTGTACTTGCGAACATTGTGCGATTCGTCTTCGGAAACCGTCCCCCCTCCCCTCCGTCCCCTCCTATGCGTGGTGTCGACGTCACCGTTCCTCCTCGTGAAATAATTTATAAAATTTACCAAAAATCGCAAAATACGGCCATATCGGTCCGGAGCATATGCGCATGATGTGTGCCTACACCGAATTTCGCTATGTACCCCACAATTTGTGACTTGCACAGCAGCGCATACAGCTTCCCCACTTGAGCATATCGTCGTGATGCATGCATGCACGCATACCAGCCAGGCATGGTAAAGTAGGAAGGACATGAGCATGAGCCTCAATACGTGAACGCCATTATACCGTGCGTTTGCAGCAAACTTTTTATGACTTTCTGAGTACTTTTTGGCGTAACGGCATTGGTAGGCAAGGTCGCTGTATGCCTTCCCCTTCATGCTGACCTGGAAGTATACCGCAAACTAGAAGACCTTGGCATAAATACTGGATGCCTGCTTTTACTAGCTAGACGCAAGCAAACAAGAAACATCGATTTGAAGAATCTTGGCATTAAAAATTGCTTTAAATGGCTGACGTCGTTTAGCTCCTCTGCCCGATCTTCCACACCGAGCTCATGCCCGTGGTCTCAAATCGCCTCATGAACACGCCGATGAGCGCCGCGCTCTTCGACCACTACTTCATCAACTACGGCCTCGTCGGCCCGGTCGGCTACGGGCCGGACGGCATTGAGCTGCGCCATCGCGGGAACGTCTTCGGCATCTTACGGCAAGGTTGCCGCCCGCCTTGAGACCCTTAACGACGCTGGCTTTAAGGCAGAACGCGGCTCAACGACTTCCGGCTGCCTTTCAAGAGTGCACCGCTGAGGGTCGTCGAGGACAAGCACATGGTCACCTTCCAGATGTCGAACTACACGCTGGCTAGTCTCCTCTTCTGGATGGACCAGTACAGGTAGGGCCGCAGACAGAGAGATGCAGGCGTTAAAATGACTAGACTTCGGAACTTAGGGGTATTTAGCAGCCTATACGGGCCTTTAAGGCCCGTATAGGCTTATATAGCTATACAGCAGTATAGCAGCGTATACAGCTTGTACGGTAAGGCGTACGGTACGGAAGGGGGGGGGGTCAGTACGATACGGCGTACGGTACGGTGAGGGTCATGCCGAAGTCTAAAAATGACGGAACTGGCTGTAGTGAGTAGCATGGGTATGGCGCGCGAATGTACTTTTTGTGAGACTTATGTGGGCTATGATGCATGCGGTAGCGCTACGAGCCATGCGGTAGCGCTACGAGCCATGCGGTAGCGCCAAAATGCGTGGACCTGTATGCTCCAGTTTTAACGGTCATGGTTAAAGGAAGTTGCTATGTTCATAGTTTCAAACTGCACGCATGCAGTAGCTCAATGATTCACGCAGAAACGCTACCATGCACGGAGCAAAGCTACGGACGCATGCGATAGCGCTATGCTGCATTGCATGAATGTATGCTGCAATGCGACGACGCATGCGGCATTCAGTAGCTCTTTGACGGACGCACGGCTCTAGAATGCATGCAACTGCTAATCCACAAAAGCGGCGGCAGCTGTGTGAGGCTCGGCCCGGCCGCTAATTTGTAGGATCTGAGCTGGCTGAAAATTCCTGGTGTAGAAAACAATGCAATTGAGCCGGTCGTAACTCAAGGTTTGCTTAAGGGCTCTAAAGGCTTAAGTTGACAATCGTCACTTTTCTCTGGTGGTGCACAACCGTTCCGTTTAAGCTCGTCTCCTGTGAGTGCGGTCAGCAACTTGCTCACTAACCCTTTCTGTGATTGCACATAACCCAATCGTATAGCGATAGGAATCGTATAGCAATGTTTAAAATGACATTTTTCCAGGAGGTTCGACTACGAGATCAGCAAGACGAGCGTGAATGACAGCAACATTGCAGGCTACCTACGGACCGAATGCGGGGTGGGAGACATTTGCGCGGGCACGCTGTTCCCTGGTAAGTAACCGCGACATTACCTGATGCCCATCTTACGCTGGTGAGGATAAATACCAGGGCTACTTAGGAAAACGGAGAACACTTTTTGAACATCGGTCTAACGAACTCTGGAAGAGGGTGGGTGTATTTTCCTTTAAAAGAAGGTGAATAAACACCGAAAATGCGAATATTTTCTTAGAAAAGGCTCAAGAATTTGTTACATTTAGTCAAATTCTGCTTCTGACTCGAGAACGAATATGCGGTTTTACAACCTGCCTACCTACATAAGGGTACTGCTTTTAGGCTTAGCACCTTTTTTTAACGGTTTGGCGAAGTGATCTAATTTCTGCCCGAATTGTATTCCTTTACGACACCACTTTGATTTAGCGCTCGCCCAGAGGTTTAGCCAAGGCGTCGTCAACATTAAGACGCACACCGTCACATTCCCCCACGTCAGGTTAGAGCAGGGCAAGGTGGTCGTCGTCGTTGACAGCAGGATAGACGCCTTCGTCAGCGTAAGTCAACTGCATTCTCGTTTATCTTTGAAATAGCCCTCAGTTCCCGCGTATTTTAGCAATTTGTTTCATAAAACTTTTTTGCTGTATCGTTTTTTGAAGCCAAAAAGACGGACGATTTTCTTGTCAAAACAACGCAAAACTTCAAAATTCCTTGCAAGGTCGAGCACTAGTATTCATTTCCAAGAGTAGTGCACGTTTTTGTGCGATGCTCACTCTGTTAGATACCCTAGACTACAATAAAAAGGCACTCTTGAGTCACAGCCCACTTTGTGACCGTTTTATCGTTTAACCGAACGAATTTTGATGGTAATTAAAACGACTGTTGAAAATACTGCCTTTTTCAGCAACCCGACAGGAATCGAAGGTTCCTGACGGCGAGCATGTTGGCGCAGATCAGCCTGCAGAAGACCTCCTTCAAGGACTACACGCTGAAAGGCAGCCTTAGCATCGATTCGTTCAAGATCTCGGACGTCGTCAGTCTCGTAGAAGGCATCGATGCGGGCTCGATCGAGTTCCTCATCAATGCGCTGAATGAACTGATCATTGCGGACGACATTGCGAAGAAGTTGAAAGAAGGTAAGCAGGGATACGCATTGAGTGAGCGATCGCTGAGTCAGCGATCGGCACCGGTACCGTATTACGGCCCGTAGCGTTCCCAGCACACTACTGAGTTCGGTTTGGGTACGATACGAGGGGGGATAAAGGGGGGGGGGGGGTTTCAGTAAAGTATAGCACCTTCGTTTTTCTCTTCTTGGTTCATAAACGGTTGACCACCTCCCGCTACGCACGACTGGTACATGGTACAGGTACCCAACACGTACCGTACAGTACGGTACGGTAGTACGGGCCGTGGCTACAGGTCAATTCAGTAAATGCTAATTCAGTAAACGCTAATTCAGTAAAACTAATTCAGTAAATGCCGATTCAGTAAATGCTAATACAGTAAATGCCAATTCAGTAAATGCTAATTCAGTAAACTAATTCAGTAAATGCCAATTCAGTAAAAAAACAGCAAAAGTCATTGTAGTGATGTGTTTATTACTCTATAGTGTGTTCAGTGCTCGGCATTGACGTTCAAAAATATTCCCAGCATAGAAGCAATCTCAGGAATTACCGGTGCTCGCCTGCGAGGTTAAGCTAGTGGTGATTACCGTTTTGGAGAGCCTGAGCCTAAAGCTAGGCCTAGTCTGAAGAACCTGAGCCTATGGCTAGGATCTTGAGCCACGGGAATAATCTCTGGGGTTACTTGACTGAGCTCTAGGGCCAGGGCCAGAGCTTACATACAGAAAAATGGCGTCTTACAGTCTTTTATTACTTTTTACTGAATTGGCATTTACTGAATTAGCATTTACAGAATTGGTATTTACTGAATTCGTTTTACTGAATTGGCATTTACTGAATTAGAATTTACTGAATTAGTTTTACTGAATTAGCATTTACTGAATTGGCATTTACTGAATTGACGGGTTACCTTCCATACTGGGTCACGTCTATATTTTCGGTTAAGTTCATTACCAGCGACTTAATTAAGGCGTAAAAAATCTTTATTCTATCAGATCCATCCCAACATTCGAATCGAATGCGGGCTTTACACGTAGACTTGCTGGGTCCGAGATAGCTGTACGTTGACACTTGCGCAAAACCGGTTCCGGTTCAGCTGCTCACAATCATGACTTACACGCAATATCTTCCTTTAGATATACGAGCAAATTATGACGCAGCAGTGTGCGCGGACCTGCAATCGGTGCATGCCAGCACTGATTCAACCGGCTTCACCACCTCCACCGATAACCGGCACCCGACGAGCGCAGGGAGTGCTCAAGATATCCGAGATATGCCTGACGTCGATGGAGACCGCACTTCGTGGTTTGGAATTGGTCCTGCAAGCACTCGTCAAGTACATTCGTGCGGCCCGACTGGCGCTCAAGGAGGCATCAGATGCGCTCAAACAAGCGTCGCCAGTGACTAGACGGGACCGCGTCAAGAATAACAACTTTAACAACGACGATTATGAATTCTAAAATGCTGCATGCGTTTCTTTTATCGCATACCTCACGTAAACTATAAATAGCAACCCGTTGCTGATATTCAACTGGAACATTCGCATAAATTTTCCGTTCCGTTGTGCTCTCAAAATAGCCACCTGCCTGTGCCATTCCATTCCGGTCAACTTAGTTTAAAACGAAAAAACATGTTGTATTTTGTGTGTCACTTTAGTGGCTCAACCGAAACCGTCTACAGTTATTTGGGCACAACTTTCGTGGCCGTGGCACACGCAATAAAGCATGTCAAAATGCACGTTTACTCCGTTAACGCACGTGTGCACGCATGCCGTCTTGGGACTCAACCGTTTTGGGCGGGCGAATTGCATGATTCGGTATTATGCAAAAAGGCTTGGTACGTGCGACTGCACATGTGCATGTCTAAAGCTCGGCAACCTGCATGTTTTTCTAGAAATTACGGTATCCCCGTGTTGCCGTCCGATTGCTTTTGAGTTGTTAAATTCAATCGTACTGAATGCTCCGAGACACATATACCTCTGAGGACTTTATAACGACAATTCAGTTCCTTTGGCCGGTCACTCAGCGCTTTAGGTTGCGGTCGTAGTAGCTCGAATTCTAGTCCGTTCGCGGGCTAAGGGTTAATCGCGGTATCACTGCTCACTCCCACTGTAGCGGAAGAAGCACCATCTCTAAACGGTCGAAGAAGTTCTTGAAGCAAGCGCACGGCTTCGCGGGGTTATCCATTAAGTCAGAGCATTGTCAGCGTAGGATTTAGCACTGGGATCCAGGCTAAAGCGCTCCCTTCGAATTCTGCGAGGACATTTCCGCCCTCGGCCGAAAAAAAGCAGGACACCGATTGCTAGCGATAGTGGTACGAATGAGACGACCCAAGAGCTCAGTGCCTGAACATAATGGATATCGAGCGCCGTGCAAAGCCCGTATCAATCACGCTTGCAAAAGCAGCGCTCGGCTCAACTGTTGATGTAGCCTGCTCGTCCTCTCGCTAGCGGAACCAATTCCCTTCAAGTGATTTCGGATCTTTACGCTGGTCCATGCCATAATTATGTAGGTACCGCAAAGAACGACACTCGTTAGCAGGATCGGCAGGCCTCCGCGAAGTGTTAACTAAAATAACTCGTTGACGCTCGTCCCCACACAAAGCAGTCTTACCAAATCGGGCGCCCTTAACAGTGGGAACATTCCTGGATTTTCACATCCTAGTGGAGCTAGTAGCGCCGAACGCTCGTCCGACAGTTCCTTTGCCAGAGGCCAAAAGTACATCCACATGGAAATCGGAACAATCAGGGCTAGACAGGTCACAAGGACAAGAATCGCCACAATTTCGACGCCGGTCATAATGTAGCTTCTAGGGCGGATCCATTTGTACATGGGTCCGTACATGAGATTACCTGCAAACGGCGAAATATCTAAATATGAAGGGGACGCAGAGGTACAGGAGTGCGAGATCCTGCGCAAAAACCCAAAACGTTGACGCCATGAACCTCTCGTAGAGCGAGGAGCCCGCGAAGATGCCCGTGTTAATAAGGAACACAATACCATGCCGAATCGATGTGTGCTAAGCCCGTGTAAGAAGAATCCAGCATGCGGGGAATTGTAACGTTACTTACAAAGCCAACACCCAAGCATGCCGCTGAGAGCATAAGGTCGCAGGCGCAGTTGGTAAGCAACACCCGATTGTATATTTTCAACGACTTCGGCGATCTAACGAAAACGCTAAGAAGAGGTTTACGCTGAATGCAAGTGGAACTGCAACGTATTCATTCCAGCGAGCGGCATCAGGAATGCAGAGAGGCTTAGCCACAGTCATGCTGCGGAATGAAGGTCAACTGAGCGCTGTTGGGAAAGCATTTATGCGTTATGAAGGGACAAACACAGCCTACGCAGTAGTAGGAAGGTGCTAGCTTCTGTTCCCAGGAGACGTATGGGAACAGACACTCAGCCTGGCTTAGCAGACTTAGATCTCGGTGACGGGTAGCAGTCACACAAGTGCATTACGCCGACTGCAATATGTTCTGCGTACGTGGCGGCTAATGATGCAGTGATTTCTGTGGCACATAGAAGTTCAATGAAAGCATAGACAATCCAACACGGCATCCGGATTTAAGACGTACTTCGTAGACGTGATGCAGGCGCGATAGCGGAAACACTGCTCGGTTCCACGGTGACCGCCGAAAAACGCTTGCACATGAGCGGCCGAAGAAGTGCTTGAACTAAGCGCATTGATTCGCGGCGGTAGCCACCAATACAAAGCATTGTCAAAATGGGATTCAGCACCGGAATCCAGGCAATGATGCTGGTTTGGTATTCTGCCATTACATTGCCACCTTCAACCGAAAACAGCATGACACCGAGCGCTAGCATTAACGGCATAAATGAAACCATCCAGGAAGTGAATGCCTGAACATACATGCATTAGTAGCAAGTAAATTCCTTCCTGGGAAATTTCTGAGACTTTGCCTTCCCCTCCCCCTTCTTGAGAGTGGTTTTCCATTGTGTAAGCGAATCACTGTACAAAAAAGCTCCGCATGAAATTGCCGATTGATGCGTTTTAAGGGTATACCGGAAGCGATTTTGAGGGCAGGAATTTACCAGGATCCTCACGATGGAAAATCAAACTGTCATGTCAAACATACTTGTAGCAGCAGTGCTCGGCTCAACTGTTGTTGTAGCCTGGTCGTGTTCTTGCTAGCGGAAGCGATTCTCTTTAAGTGATTTCGGATCTTTAGACTGGTCCATGCGATAGCTACGTAGCTTCCGCTAAGGACGACACTCGTCAGCACAATCGGCATGCTTCCGTGTAGCGTTAACTAAAACATTTTGTAGCGTTGTTGGCACTAGACGCGATCATTTTATCTGAATGAAACCTTACCATGTTAGAAGCCCTCAAGTACGGCAACTGTCCCGGGTTGTTGCATGCTAGTTGTGCTAGTTCCGCGGGACGCTCATCGGATAGTTCCTTAGCCAGAGGCCAGCAGTAAATCCACGCGGAGATCGGACCGACCAGGGCCAGACAGATCACAAGAACAACACGGCCAACAAATTCTACGCCGGATATTACGTAGCTTCTAGGAGTAGCTCCGTCATACACGGGTTTCAAATATTCATTACCTGCAAACCGCGAAATACCTAAATATGAAGGGGACGCATAGGTACAACATTGCAGCGTGTTCCGTCGCAATCCAAAAAAAGTTGACATCATGAAGCTCTCGTAGCTCGAGGAGCTTGCCAAAATGCTCATGTTTATCCCGAGAACGAATCCATGACGTATCGAAAGGTGCTAAACCGGTGTAAAAATCCAGCATCCAGCCAGAGCTTGCTTCGACACTCACAAAGCCAACAATCAGGCAGGCTGCCGAGAGGATAATGTCGCATACGCAGTTGGTCAGTAGAACTCGATTGTAGATTTTCAAGTATTTTGGCGGTCTGGTGATAATGAGGAACCCTAAGAACAGATTGGCCCCGAATGCAAGAGGGACTGCAATATACTCATTCCATCGAGTAGCATCGGGAATGCAGGGAGGCTTAGTCGCAGACATGCCTTGGAAAAATGCTAACTGGTAAGACGATTGAAGTAGCTGAGCGTTTCGTAAAGGCTCAAGAATATCCTGCTCTATCGACCGCCAGATTCGCACTCGCAACGTCGTAACACCTAGCACAACATACGTAGGTAGTGGACAAAGTACTAGCTTCTGGTCCCTGGAGACCGATGGAAACAGGTGCTCAGGCTGAGGTCTCAATTACATCGAAGTCATGGGTAGTCACAAGAGTTTATTGCACCAACAGTAATTACTACTAACGTGGACGTTGTTCGGGATGTCTTACGACCAGGGTTTCCGATGAAAAGGGTTTTTGCCTGGGTTATATGAAGTTAAAATGAAGTAAGGTCAACTTCACTTCAGTTCGCTTCACTTTTACTTTACTTTTTCACTGAAGACTCCACTCCATGGGAAAATTACCACTGATGAAGTGTGTTTTTGTCTGAATGATGTGGAGCGAAAATGAAGTACGATCAACTTCACTTCGGTTCACTTTTTCCAATGAAGGTCGCTCGCAATACGATTTTTTCTCGATCACTGTTCGACTTGGATCTTGTATTCGTCACTAGAGACGATTTTAGGACGAATACAATGATTGCTTTTTCTTAGCCCTACTAGCTCTGTATGAATCCAACAATTATCGAGACTGACGACAAACTACAGATCTACCACAAGCGACCAGCTGACGGTCTTAGACGATCTTCGAAGAAAGGAATGCCGCATATGCCAGTATCTCTATTATTGTTTTTACTGACTGAATATTCATTAAAACAATTATATGCCTTATTTAGGTACTTCGTTTATAAATGAGTATGTAGAGCATTTTACGAGCTTTCCAACCTTGCTGCGAAGCGAGCAATACTTGTGATGAGATTCGACGGAACTTTTAAATGTGCTCGCGGTAAGTGAATACGTTACAGTTCCTCCTGATTTCGGGGCAAATCTCTTCTTTGCGTTTTTGATGAGGGCGACGTTTTTTTTTTTACGAAGGCGACGGATAACAAAAGTCCGCTTTGTTGTTCGTGTCAGAAAAAGAACCATAAGAAGATGCTGGCGCCGAACACACGAAGGACCGCGACATATCTATGTATTACAATGGGTGCCTCTGGCTATCTTCCAGGCATCTCACCAGCTCCGCCGATTTCTGACATCCGTCGAGCGCTGAAAATCTCCCTAAATATGCCGGAGGTCGATGAAATTTATTTGGAGGTTTGGAAGTGGTTTTCCAATCAAACCTCCAGTAAATGCGCGCGTCCCGGCTGGCCCTCAATGAGGCATCAGATGCGCTCAAGCAAGCAGTCGGCAGTGCGAGCGTGGCCTCGTTAAAAAATAACAACTTCAACAACGACGATTATCAGTTCTGACGTGTCATGCGGAAAGCGATTTTTTGTCACGTGATTCGCATAAGACAAGGACGGCAAATCACTAGGCGCTGGATTTTTAAGTTCCTTCGCGTTTTGCAGGCACAATCGCGGAAACACTGCTCAGTTCCACGGCGACCGCCGGTGAACGCTTGCACTTGAACGGCCGAAGAAGTTCTTGTAGTAAGCGCACTGCTTCTCGGCGGTATCCGCTAATACATAGCACTGTTATAGCGGGATTCAGCACTGGGATCCAGGCAAGAGTGCTGCTATGGTATTCCACGAAGACACTGCCACCTTCGACCGAAAACAACAGGACACCGAGCGCTAGCGTTAGTGGCACGCATGACACGACCCAGGAGCTGAGTGCCTGAATGAACATTAATGTGAAAAACCACTCTGTCCTGCGACATATCCTGCTAACTGGCAGAAGCAGCAGTCAAGCGTACTTGTAGGAGCAGTGCTCGGTTCAACTGTTGATGCAGTATGACCGTCTTCTTGCTAGCGGGGACAGCTCTCTTTAAGTGAGTTCGGATCTTTAGACTGGTCCATGCGATAGTTGCGTAGCCACCGCTAGTGATAACACTCGTTAGCAGGATTGGCATGCTTCCGCGAAGCGTTAACTATATACAGTTGTTGACGCACGGAGCAAGCATGTTAGGCCAGGATATCTTACCGCGTCAGACGCCCTCATCAGTGGCAACTGTCCAGGATTTTCACACGCAAAAAGTAATAGCTGCGAGGACAGCTCCTCCGATATCTGCTTTGACATAGGCCAGTAGTAGATCCACACTGAGGTCGGACCAATTAGGGCTAGACTAATCACAAGCACGATAAGCACGCCTAATTCTACGCCGGACACGATGTAGCTTCTAGGGGTAGTTCTGTTCACACATGTGATCATATACGCACTACCTGCAAACGGCGAAATATCTGGATATGAATGGGACGCAGAGGTACAGCAGCGCAAGATCCTGCGCTATGACCCAAATTGTTGACGCTATGAATCTCTCGTATAGCGAGGGTCCCGCGAAGATGCCCATGTTTACCTCGAGAACGATTCCATGGCGAATGAGTATGTGCTAAAATGGTGTAAGGCTCCAATATACTTCATCATCACTCACAAAACCAACAAGCAAGCAGGCTGCTGAGAGCGCTAGGTCGCATAGGCAGTTAGTGAGCAGCACCCGATTGTAAATCTTCAAC
>JNEY01000642.1:52607-62773 GCA_020875895.1 Aphelenchus avenae | reverse complement strand
TACTCGCAAAAAACGGACGACGCTACTGTCCTGTACTGCATACATGAAAGCCCCTAAGGCTCAGTTGGATAGTAAATGCAATTTTTGGTGTAATTAGCTCAAAAAGTGCTGTCATTTGAGGCACTACAACCTGTTCCAAAGTGACCTCGAAAAATCACCATTTAGGGGGCTGACACCCTTTTAAGGGGAACAACAGGGGTCTTGGAACCAAAGTGAAGAATGATTCTTAATCAGCTCACCAAGGGCTTCCATTTGAGGTACGACTTGACGTTCCTACATGACCTTGAAAAATCACCATTTTAGGGGGTCGACCCCCTTTTTTAGGGGCCAACGGGGGTTTTGGAACCAAAGTGAAAAATGATTTATAATCAACTCATCAGGGCTTTTGTTTGAGGTATGACGTGAATTTCCAACAGGACCTTGGTTTTCTGCTTCATGCGATAGCGCTCGCTATCGCATGGAAGCAGGTGCCAGATGTTGAAACTTTGATTGACCATAACTTTTTTCTAGCCGACCGATCCGGCTGAAACTTTCCAGTTTTCCATAACCTTAGAAGCCCTATTGAATGATACCAAACTCGCGCCGGTAGCGAAACCTTTTTTGACGAACACTCACCAGCGCTTTAGTGTATAAGGATACTAGCGGCTAGGCTGCGCTTCGCGCATCTGGCGCCGCTGTTGGAGATTACTTGTACCAATCAGATGATTCGAGGACACGCAAACGCAAACGCGGCCATATTCACGTAGCAAGCACATACTCAAGCCAAAACTCGAATGTTTGCAAGCATACACAGACGCTACTTTTTGCATTATCCACGTACCATCAAAAATTTCTCCTTTTTGCCTGCCTGTGTATGCGATCAGGGATGGGCGGAAATTTTCCGACGACCGGGACCGGGACCAAAACCACCGGGACCGGGACTTCAGTTACTTTTCGTCTCAAAACATAGGGGAGGGGTCAGCCCATGCTTACATTTGCTTACACCGGGGAGTGGGGGTCGAACCCATGCTTATGTAAGCAACACTAGGAAAAATGGCCCGCCGCTAGGCGCCGCCCAGACGAAATTTTGATGTATTCCTCAATTTTTCGCCTAAAATTCCGTCGGTATCGCCTGCAGCGGGCTGTTTTGAACTCACTATTGAATCAATTTTGACTACCTACCTATATTCCTCAAATTTTCGCCTAAAATTGCGTTGCTGTCGCCTGCAGCGGGCCATTATTCACTGAATTTTGGAAAGATTTTGGACGATGCTGAGACATTTTTTTAGTAGAAGTTTTTTTTGGAAAACAATGACACTCTGTTCCATTTTTTTAAAGCATATTTGCGAAAATTTTGTTCAAATGCGGTCGACATATGACCACATTCTCACGGAATTTAGCCTGCCGCAGGCGAAACCACCGAAATTTTGGCCTAAAATTTACGATTTCGACATAAAACTTGGTCCGGGCACTGCGTGCGGTAAATGGTCAAAAAGTTATAAATGGGCGGGATTTTTCGATGACCGGGACCGAGACCAAAACCACCGGGACGGGACCCGCCCATCCCTGCATGCGATAGCGGACGCGCTAAACGTGTAAGTGGAGACCCTCTGACCACCCCAGTCCTTTTGGCGTAAAAGGGTCTTGAGGCCGAAGGTGAAGAACTGTTCGTAATCAGCTCATTAAATGCTTTCATTTGAGGTACGAGGTAGCGTTTTACCAAGACCTTGCAAATCAGCATTTTGGGGGTTTGCCCCTCTTTTATGGGGGGAAGAGGAGCTTGAAACCAAAATGAAGAATGATTCGTAATCAACGCACCAAGAGCTTTCATTTGAGGGGCAACGTAATGTTCCAACAAGACCTTGGCTATGCGCATGCGTGCATAGCACTCGCTATCGCATGGAAGCAGGAGTCAGGGATTGTAGTCTTTATCGGTCAGAACTTTTTCTAGCCAACCGATCCGGCTGAAATTTCCAGTTTTGCTTAACGTTAGAAGCCCTATCGAGTGATACCAAACTTGGCACGATAGCGAAAACTTTTTTTGGCGACGGAGACAGACGAGCCCTTTAGTGTATAAAGGCCTGTCCACAAAGTGTGTTAACAAAAACAAAGCGATTTTTGGCACCCCCCCCCCCGCAGCGTAGTGTTAATTTTTTAACGGTTGTTAATAGACGTCTGAACCCCCTCCCCCATGTTATGCTAACATACTTTCTGGACAGTCCCTAAGGATAGGGATTCGTATATGGATTCAGAACACAAAGGACGCTGATTAAAAGAAACATTTATTCCACACATGATATTGGAAGGCGAGTAAATGATACGGGTAGAGCATTACCAAAAGGCTATTCGAAGCGTGTCCGCGTGTCTCAAGACATGAAGTCGGCGTACTTTACAAGCAGACGACGCTGCTTCATGAAGGCAACATGACTCTTCTCGTTAGTGGCGTAACTCCGTCCATGCTCCAGGTCCCACTCGGCGAACTCCTCTTCCAGTCCTTCCATTTCGATGAAAGCATTGAATCTTGAACGCGCCTAGAATATTCAGACTAAAAATTCAAGTGCGCCAAGATCTCGACAAACTTAATCCTCTTTAAATTACTCTTTAGCGTATGGTCTTTAAGACATGGGTAGAAGTTAGTTTAAACGTCTTTGACGACTCAATTTGATTCTACAATTTTCCACTTTTCCTTGGGATGAAACCTGAAAAGAGCGGCAGTTTACTTTAGTGTCTTTGAAGTCGTTACTTTTGACTCGAATTAAAGCGCTTAGAATAACAATTGATGCACACTAGCCATCGTGAATTTTTCATTTATTTATGGATTTACTGGAAAAATTTCCACGTCTTTTACCGGAAAAAACATCTCTGGTAGAAATCATGAAAGGCAAGGCTTACCCCAGCTGGTTTCTGCTTGACTGTCGTCATCACATACTGAACTTCCCCATTACTCGCGTCGGGAATATTATCCCGTGCGGGAAGTGCATTCGCGGAGATCGCTGTCTTTGCATCAGAATGAAGAGGCGGAGGTGTGTTCGGGTTCTGCTCGGTCCGAGTGAGCGATGGTGCATTCGGTTCCGTTCTTCCGGAAGCGACGCGAACATTCGACGCTTCTTCAGCATAATAGTCGACTTGCGGAGATCCACGGCATCCTGGAAGCGGTGTTGAGCTTCCAATCGGCACAGCATTGCCTGCGCTGCGGTGCCTATTCGGTGTCGAGCGGGGCTTGTCGAAGAAACTGCTTAGGCGCATTTGCTTGGGTGGAGGCTCTGCCGGTTCGCCCATCAGCTGCTGTAGCTTTGCGTCCAGACAAACGTGCACGCAGCGAGAAGTGCCGTTAGCGAACTCTAGCTTCAGGCCGCAAACATCGGGGTCACGCTCGACAAATTGTCCGTCTCGAACAACTGCGGAAAATAGTTGTACGCTGATGCATCCCGGGATTTTCGCTTTGCGTGTAGCTAGAATAAGCAGGTGTTTACCCTCTAGACCTAGTGCAATTAGTCATAATTTTCGGGCATTGAAGGGAAGGATCTGCTTCCGGGAGATTCCCCCTCTTCCCTCGGATAACTGAAAAGGCACCAAAGACGTTGAGTCTCCTCCGTCCACTTACCAACCCCCCCCCCCCCCCTCCCAGCGGAAAAGCCCCTTTCCCCTCCCCGGATAATGGAACAGATCCGAAGGGAAGCATGTCTAAACTGGATTTGGTTTTGTTTCGATCAGTTCAGTGCAATGTTCAGTGGACGTCAAGTTAAAGTACTGCTCACCAGTGACACTCTAACCGGAATCTAAAAGGGTGGGGCGACAACGATAGAATTTAAGGCGGAAATTTGGTAAATATAGTGAAAGTCGACAAAACCTAGGATCACGCCATTTCATGAGTGATCATTCCCCATCCCAGTCCTCCCGTAGACAGGTATGATCAATGCTTTTACCGCCCAAATTAGGGCCTCACAGGACTTGGGGGCGTTTAGTCTTGAGCAGGGTTTGGAAGTCCCTGAAAAAGTTCACGCTCACCATCACCCACACCCGGGCGTGGCGAAAAAGTTCACCCTCACCCTCACCCACACCCGGGCGTGGCGAAAAACTTCACCCTCGCCTCACCCTCACCCGGGTGAGGTGAGGGTGAAGGTTAGGGTGAATAACCCGGGTGAAGTGCAAACCCTGGTCTTGAGGGGAACTAAGGATCATGCCCTTTTAAAACAGCTGAGTCTTCTTTGAAGGAGGGGAATTCCCACACACACACACCCCACCCCATGTAAAATCTTCCCCTAAAATGGAAGAGATTAAAGCTTGCGCTATAGCCCAAAGTGCTAAAGTTATGGATTAATGGTCTTACTCCTGAGGTCGTCGCAGGCTGTACAACGGAACCACTGCTTTAGTCCTGGGGCACTCGGTCGCGTAAAGTCGATTTCCCCTAAAATACATGTACTTATAGTGCATCTTTGCGGTAAAACGGTGGTGCGGAGATCTTTGAGGGGGAAGTATTACTTACGGTTGCTGTAAAGTCTGCTGCGGTAGCTGATGTGGCTCTTCGACTTCTTGATAACGGGTCCATAGTTATTTATTAGTACCGGTCGAGGGGCCGGCACTTGCGCGCTAATAGCAGTAGGTTTATGCTCCTGCATGCCACCACTCGACGTCCGTGCGGTTTGCTTAGATGCAGCGCAGGTATGCTCTCGGTCCTCCGGCTGACGCGGGTCGAAGCGAAGAAAACGACCTCCTCGCACGATCACTCGTCGCTCTTCTAAAGAATCATTAGCTACGCCAGTCGGTAAAACAAATGGGCTACCTTTGCTCAAGCTGTAGCATCCGTCACAGTAGTATTCCCATGCGCCCTCGACAAGCCGCGACTCATCGACAAGAAGGAAAAGCAGGGTCACCGTTCGCTCCTTGTCGAACCACATCACCGCTTCCTTGCCGAGCATTGCATTTCGTAGCTTTGCTGGCAAGGATTCAACAAGTCGACGCTGACGATCGGTCAATGCAGATAGCCCCACGAACTTGACCGGACCGAAAGATATCTCGTCGTCATCGTCACGAGCGCTGCGCCTAGTGCATAGCGTGGCGCTGCGTTTTCGATTCGGTTTACCGACGATGTCGGTGTTAGTCTGGAAGCCGAGGGTCGTGAATTTGTGTGATTACTTTTATGGACGATCGGTGCTAGGTGAACAATTTAACGCCCGGTTTTACAATTTTAAAACGCCAGCTAGTAGGTAGGCTTTCGACCGGTTTGCAGCTGCAACGGGAATAGGCGTAAAGGATTTGTAGCATACAAACTGGTTCTCTGTGCGCAGCGACCATTCAAAGAGTTAGTATCTTAGGCCTCACTAGGTGGTAGTGGATGAACGCGCGAATAAAGATATGGATCTCATCAGAAGGGGGGAAGGGCTCTGTGAAAACTGCGTAGTTTCCGAGCGGCGCCATTATCAGCGCGCAATCGTGCAAGTCAACCATTCAAGCCTTTCACGGACATCCTTTCACGCCTTTCACGGACACGGATATACGAAGCGCCCAGAATATCCGTCACAGCGACAGTGACGGGTGGAGGTCCTGTACCAGCGAGTTCCAAAGCTAGAGTTGGGGGGAGAGGTCAGTAAGGGTGTGACGTAGACAAAAATTTCGGGATGTGGCACAGGGGTAAGGGGGACCCTAATCTATTTTTAACGGCGCCGACCCCCGGCCGGCGCCGAAAAATGTCTTTGCACTCCATATGGTACATTTCCGGGATTGTCCAATAATGTCCTTTTTATGGGCTAAAGCTGCCCTTTTGATTATTTCCAACCAAAAACAGCCCGCAGGCGCCGCCAGAGCACAATTTTGGCTTTCTGTACGAAAATTCGTTCAAAGTTTTGCCTTCGGACAGGTCTCAGCAGCATTTTTCGGTGCACGACCCTTACATAGTGCGCCGCAGGCGCCGTCAGAACAAATTGTGGGATTTCTGGGCAAGAATTCGTTCAAAATTCAGCATCATTCCCAGGTTGTGGTACTTAGGCAGCCCTCCGCAGGCGCAGCCAGTGGGTTTTTTCTCACAGCTGTAAGAAGAAGGAAACGACTTCCCGGTTAAGATCGTCACGTGACAGGGTAGGAGAAGGGTCACATCCGACAGTGACGGGTCGAAAACGGCAAAATCATCGTGACAGATTTTCTAGACTCTCCCTATCCAAACCTGTAGTGGACGACGACTCTCGTGGTCCTCCTCCTCGAGCATTTCGCTAAGTGCGGTTCCCTCTGCGCTAGCCGTAACTTCGTTGTGCACATCAGCAAGTTGTGCCAGCTGCAAAGACAAAGTCATTCCCGAAGCAAGCAGATCTTTGGGCCTACCTTCGCTTTGAGTACTTCTTCCAGCTCCGGTTGCATACACAGATGCCCTCTGGTGGTGCCCACGAGATCAAGGTCCTTGAGGAACTGACCGTTTTTCACAAGTAGGGTTTGACGCTTGATGTCGCACGCCGCCAAGCACTCTAGAAGTCCGTCGTCAGTTACTCTGCATCAATCCGACAACGAGCAAAAAACGTACTTTTGTATCTATTGCACAGGTTGGCGCACGCATTGCACACGTAGTAGTCGCCATCCAGACAGTCTTTACTATAGTGGAACGTAATTGTCTTTCCTAAAACAGGATATTGAACATCATATTTAGCCTTTAACGACGCCGAACCGTGCAGGAGCGGTACGTCAAAATGCCGTTCCGTACTGGTACGGAACGGACCATGATATGTGACGGATGGGTACGGAACAGAGTATGGTACGACTGGATATGACTGGCGCGCTTTAATTCCACTTTGGTACTTTTCGCCTTACAAAGGTTGTATGTTTGCTTATTTTGGCAAAACGTGTCCGGTCAAATGTGCCAATGAATCGAGTGCCAAAATTTTGACGTACATGAGTGCCAAAAAAATAATTTTTGGCACTCGTGGCCCGTACATGAGTGCCAAAAAAGTTCGATTTGGCACTCATGGTCCGTACATGAGTGCCAAAATTATTTTTTGGCACTCACGGCTTTGGCACAAATACCCGGATTTTTGTGCCAACAGTCATTTGTGCCCATAGATGTACTTCTGGCACAAATATTCGGACATTTGTGCCAATGGCATGAGTGCCAAAAATTGGCACAAATGACCAACCAAAGAAATTCACTTTTAGTTCACATGAGGCCAAGGCATGCGGCTCAGCAACCGACTGTTTGACGTGCTGCGCATCAACTTCACCGATCAAGCCACAGCTCTCCCCGCGCGCGCACCCAAAGTGAGCGACGACGTTGATGACTTCGACGACGACTCAGTTTTCACTGATCCACACATCATTGCTGCTTTGTCCGGACTGTAGGCCACTGCCTTTGGAGGCTTCTAGGCCTAGTACCCTATGCATTTAACATTTAACACGCTTGACGGCTGCCTTTTATTCCCTTTTTGCTTCTGTGGGCGAAGTAAAGGCCTTGCCACCTACTGCACCTTCTTGCTATTAAAGTGTGAGAAAATTCGACCTCCTGAAATTAAGTAACAGCCGGCTAACGGGCGACGCTTCACTTTTGACACAAAAGGTCATTTGTGTCAAACTTTGGCACAAATGACCGAAACTTTTTGGCACAAATGACCGAAACTTTTTGGCACAAATGTCCGAACTTTTTGGCACAAATGTCCGGCAATGCTTTGGCACACATAACCGTTTGGCACAAATGCCAGGGTCGGCCATTTGGCACAAATGACTTTTGGCACTCGTGGTTTAGGCGGTCATTTGGCACAAAAAGTTTGGCACAAATGACTTTGGCACTCGTGGTTTTGGCACATTTGACTGGTGACCTGGCAAAAACTCATTGAAAAAATTGACTGGTTGATGGTTCAAAATGCGAATAAACTTACGAGCTCACTGAACACGGCATTTCAAGCTTACTTGGCAAAAAAGAGAGAGACCTAACCCGCGTGGCTTACGGCGGTTACCTGGATAAAGACGGCTTTCCCAAATAATGCGACGTTTGTCACGTGTCATCTGGAAGGAACCTGCTTCAGCGGCGGTTGAGGATGTCGAGGTCGGAGACTTCTCGGACGGTCGGAGATTCTGACTCCGCACGACGGATGTGCTCGCGTGGAGATCGTTCGATGCTAAACGCTTGATAGTGGATCTGTGTGACTTAATTGGGGGACTTTAGTTGCGGCGGGGGGGGGGGAAGTGACCCCAAAACTTTTGGGGAGAGACATATAAAGCAGAATCAGCGTGAGTAAAACCCCCAAAGCATATGAATGCCCTCCATACGGCTTCGGAATGTTTTCTGAGCCAATAAGAAACAATCTTGAGCCGAAAAATTTTGAACGAACGACTTCGAACCAGAGGGTCCCCCTTTGCCCTTTTGGTTTCGGTCCACAACCGAAAACCACAGGATCGGACAAAACCAAAGGGGAGCGGAGCCTTTTGTAGCCCAATTATCCGTTCGTTGTCCTTAATGCACCTTTGTGGTTAAACTGGGGGCGGACTTCGTACCTCGAAATTAAAATCGAAATATATAACTTGATTTTATCTCGAATTGCCTAATTTTTCTCAGCGCAAACACAACTTATAATACATATTCCGTCCTTTTTGTGCTTCCCTGGACAGGAATCTGATGCCCTGCCACCGAAGTCATCAAAATTGATCGAGGCTTCGATAGACCCTGGTGTTAACTGCTTTTCCTTTTCAATCCATGCACTTCCTAGTCTAGAACAGCTAACCGACGGTAACTTACCGGTGTCGTCTGCGTTGGACGCTGTCTTCGGGTCCTGTACCGGAGAGCCAGAGCCTGCGACAGAATCGCTGCTTACCGCATCCATATTTATAGCTGGAATGAAAGACTGGTTTTGAACTTGCGGTTGCATAAGAAGTTCACGCGCATTGCGCCTTAAATACTCTGTGGCCATAGCTACCTCGTGGTGGGTATTTACTGGACTCTGTTTTTGAGTCCTCTCTGTTAAGCTCACTGCCTGAAAGTCAGTTTTTGTTTCATTTGTAGAACCAGCTTCAATGCCAAGCATCACCTGAAAGTGCCAAATTCAGTGAATGACGGTTTGAATTAAATTGCATTTCTATGAAATCTCCGAGTCCCAACATGTCGAATACGTTTTCGTCCAGGAAAATACGTGCGCAGACAACTGCTCTTAGATTCGTTGGATCGTTCTTGGCTTTTGACTTCTTTGCATAAGTCATACGGTCACAGCCGTTAGTCAGTTCAGACAAGGTCCCTTCAGTGAGTTCCATGTGCCTGGACAAAGTTCACAATGAGCTGAAGCTTTCCTCAAGCTCAGTTCGGAAAGAGAGACAGCGCCGTGAAGGCGACGGCCAGGGATTGGACTGAGCCTCGGTCTCGGAAAACCGAGAGTCTCGGTAAACTTAACGGTCGGATGGATCAAGGCTGTACCATAATAAGGTCTCGGATATCCTTTTGTTATTTTTGTCATTCTTCCTGTTATTTTTTCAATTCAGTTTTTATTTCACTGGTGGGCTGCGGGTCTCGGTCTCGGTCTCGGTCTAGAGAAAATTGTCCCGCATAACGAATTTTTCTGGTTATACTATTACATTATTTTCTCCAAAAATTTTTCAAATCTCGGTGAATACCTTCACAATTCCCACTCAAATCAGCTAAAAATTGCTCATGTATCTGCTCAAGTTGATTCGCTGTAAGTACACCTTGAAATTTTTTGAACTTTTTCGCGTTTAATGTTGGATTTTCGAAGCTTCCAAATGACCGGAAAAATTCCGTATTTCAGCCTCGGTCTCGGTCTCGGTGTTCAGAGTTTAAGTCCGCAGCCCTGGTGGGCTGCTAGATAATTTCCATAAGATTTCGGAAAACCTGTAAGGAGGACCTTATACTGAGGCCTGTTCATAAAGTATGTGAACTTTACAAAGCGTATTTTCGACGGAAGACATTTGACAGCATCACTTTCTATAACACAAATTTTGTTTATAATCAGTGCTTTTTAAAATGGCGAAGCCTGAATCAAATCCGAAGGGCCTAAGCCTAAGCGTGGACGGTTGGTGTATAACAGGGACTCAGCTGGCTGAGTTACAGAAATTAAGCCGAGTAAGATGCATAAGCTGGCTGAATAACACGGGCTAGGCCAGGTAATATATATAATCTGGCATCGAGTATTTATTTGCGCTAATTAGTAGAGATCGGCACTGCCCCCCCCCCCCCCCGAGCCGAGCCCCCGAGCCGAGGTGGACCC
>JNEY01000642.1:35704-49731 GCA_020875895.1 Aphelenchus avenae | reverse complement strand
ATTTGATTTTTAGGAAAATACGTGCATTATGCTTTGGACATGCATGCACGCAGCCATGCGTACCAACCCGTATTGCATCGTGCGTACCAGGCTGTACTACATGCGAAAGCATACGCGTACTTAGCGGTAACGTATGCAGAAGTACGCTATGTACACCGTTCTAAGCTTGTTTCCGTCTATCCTGCTTTTTTTTCTCGAAATTACCGGACCTGCGTAGTCCGCTAAGCTAACAAGCCAGAGTCCCTGTGAAATTAGGCTAGCGTCGATGCGTGCGCGTAGCGCACGCAAGAGGCTAGTTAAGCGTATAAAGCTTAGACTTAGGACGCTTCAAAAAGTACGCGAGCGAAATAAAAAGTATTCGCACACGCTCTCCTTACCGTTCAAACGTGCCGCGCTTTGAGTCGCCGAGCGAGCCGGCACATCGTCACTCTGCGGAGGAGTTTTAGCGACTTCATCGGGCTGGACCGCACTCGTTACGTACGTAGACGGCCTTCGTTTGTGCGCAGGCTCTCGGTGGTCGTGATCGCGCAAACTAATGGCTTCGCTGGATGCTCCAGACGGCGACTGAGTAAAGGAGTCGGGCGGAGAAAGGAAGTCAATTCGATGCGCAGACGATTCTGAAGCTTCACGAATTCCGGTTGTTTCGTCTGGAGAGTGTCAAGAAACCGCGTGGCTACAAGTTTTTTACCTTCCTCCGAGATTGGACCTGGGCCAGGCCCCCTCGCCCATGCTCCATGTTATACCACACAGCAAAAGCCGCCTACCTAATATGATTTAGCTTTTAGAAGGCTCCCCTTAACCTTTTTGTTTTTTTTTACCCTAAGTTCTTAATTCTTCCTTAATGCATTAAAGTTGATAGATCCCCCGAAAAGCTTACTACAGCTTTTAGTTACTATAAGTGGTCACTTCCTAGACATCTTCACCGCCCTCCCCTTGTTCATATCGCAGTTTCTGTACCCTCACTTGGTGCTCAATTTTTAAGTGAGATGGGCAGTATATTCGCTTCAAAAATGTTACCAGTAGGCTGCTGCGCAACGGTTTTGTTGTTGCTGTTTCGAGGTCGCTTCTTGGGCGGCTGGTCAAGCGTGTGCTGCAATAGCTGGCTGATCTTCAACTTCAGCTCCTCGTTGCAGCATAAGTGGAAGCTCTCGGAAATAGTGCCGTCCATGGTCGTGATGTCCACGCCGCAGTCATCGGGATTACGAATGAAGATCCCGTTTTGCACAATCACGGCGTATTTAACGATCGCGCGCCACTCGAACTCGCGTAGGTGTTCCCGAGGGAAAACTTCTGCGAATGAAGATGTGCGTGAATGACTACGCCTTAAACTTACTCAACAGCTCGAGACACTCCTTGCAGTAGTGATACGTTTTTCCGGCGGTGGAACGTTGGCTGTTGTCCTTCGTAAAGATGATGCGACCTGGAAATGGTTCCACATATTTCAGCCATTTAGTTCATTTTTTCGATTTTCTAGAGTGTCATTCCTTTGTTTTATCCGTTTTACGCAAGGCTAAAATTTGTCGGGTGGAATTTAGATCAACCCATGACAATTAAATTATTAAAGATGATTCCAAAACATTTCAGCACCTATTTTGCACTAGAGGTGCATTATCAAAAACAAATCCTTATACGCTAAAGCGCTGTTCCGTGTTCGCCCCCGCCAAAAAGTTTTCGATATCGATCCAAGTTTGGTATCATTCAATAGGGCTTCTAAAGATATGAAAAATGAAAATTTCAATGGAATCGTTTAGCTAGAAAAAAGTTATGATTGATCAAAGTTCCAATAACTGACTCCTGCTTCCATGCGATAGCGAGCGCTATGAAAGCATGAATATAGCGGGCCAGAAAGAGACCTTATGTCAGATGGGCACCAGCTGAGGTTTTCAAGAATGGAGAATCCGAAAATAGCATTCATTTTTCATGATGGAGCCTCTGGGGGCCAGGGAAGGGGTAAGGGCCCTGCTTCCGTGCGATGCTTCCATGCGATAGCGAGCGCTAGGAAGCATGCGTATAGCCGAGGTTATTAAGGAGGTCAACCCCCCCCCCCCCAAAATGTTGGTTTTTCGAGGTCAGATTTGAAACAACGTGCCGTATCTCAAATAAAAGCCTTTGGTGAGCTGATTACGAATCGTTCCTCATTTCGGTTCCAGCACCCCATTGACCCTATAATAAGGGGGTTAACCCCCAAAATATTGGTTTTTCGAGGTCACATTGGAATCCTCTAATGCCTTTATTCTATCGGAATCATTGGTGTCATGCCTCTAATGGAAACCGTTGGTGAGCTGATAACGAATCACGCTCCTTTTTGGTACAAATTGCTCGTTTACGGTGGAGAAAAGTCAAAATGCTGAGTGTTTCATATTTTGGTCTATGTGTGGCGGCTCCAGACGCAGTCTGTCAATGAATTCAAAATAAAGAATGGTTGGTAAGACGTTTGAAACCAAACTGAACAAGATTCGTAATCATCTCTTCAAGGGTTTTATTTGAGTTTTGACACGATGCTCTAATATGACCTCTAAAAATCACGGTTTTTCGAGAACGGCCCCCTTTTATAGGGAGGGGTCATAGGGGGTCTTCGGACCAAAATGAAGAATGATTTGTAATCAGCTCTTCAAGGGCTTTCATTTGAGATATGACACGAGGTTTCAATTCGAGACGAAAAGTCGCCTTTTTGCGGAGTCCACCCCGTTTTTAGGGGCGAGTCAAAAGGGGGTTTCAGCCAAAACTAATATGAAGTCGCTTAATAACTTTTCACGGGCTATCGAATGATACCAAACTTAGGGGCTAGCGAAATTTTTTTGTTAAGGAAACAAGNATTTTTAGGAAAATACGTGCATTATGCTTTGGACATGCATGCACGCAGCCATGCGTACCAACCCGTATTGCATCGTGCGTACCAGGCTGTACTACATGCGAAAGCATACGCGTACTTAGCGGTAACGTATGCAGAAGTACGCTATGTACACCGTTCTAAGCTTGTTTCCGTCTATCCTGCTTTTTTTCTCGAAATTACCGGACCTGCGTAGTCCGCTAAGCTAACAAGCCAGAGTCCCTGTGAAATTAGGCTAGCGTCGATGCGTGCGCGTAGCGCACGCAAGAGGCTAGTTAAGCGTATAAAGCTTAGACTTAGGACGCTTCAAAAAGTACGCGAGCGAAATAAAAAGTATTCGCACACGCTCTCCTTACCGTTCAAACGTGCCGCGCTTTGAGTCGCCGAGCGAGCCGGCACATCGTCACTCTGCGGAGGAGTTTTAGCGACTTCATCGGGCTGGACCGCACTCGTTACGTACGTAGACGGCCTTCGTTTGTGCGCAGGCTCTCGGTGGTCGTGATCGCGCAAACTAATGGCTTCGCTGGATGCTCCAGACGGCGATTGAGTAAAGGAGTCGGGCGGAGAAAGGAAGTCAGTTCGATGCGCAGACGATTCCGAAGCTTCACGAATTCCGGTGATTTCGTCTGGAGAGTGTCAAGAAACCGTGAGGCTACAAGGTTTTTACCTTCCTCCGGGATTGGACCTGGGCCAAGCCCGGGGTCACTTCCTAGACCTCTTCACCGCCCTCCCCTAGATCATATCGCAGTTTCTGTACCCTCACTTGGTGCTCAATTTTTAAATGAGATGGGCAGTATATTCGCTTCAAAAATGTTACCAGTAGGCTGCTGCGCAACGGTTTTGTTGTTGCTGTTTCGAGGTCGCTTCTTGGGCGGCTGGTCAAGCGTATGCTGCAATAGCTGGCTGATCTTCAACTTCAGCTCCTCGTTGCAGCATAAGTGGAAGCTCTCGGAAATAGAGCCGTCCATGGTCGTGATGTCCACGCCGCAGTCATCGGGATTACGAATGAAGATCCCGTTTTGCACAATCACGGCGTATTTAACGATCGCGCGCCACTCGAACTCGCGTAGGTGTTCCCGAGGGAAATCTTCTGCGAATGAAGATGTGCGTAAATGACTACGCCTTAAACTTACTCAACAGCTCGAGACACTCCTTGCAGTAGTGATACGTTTTGCCGGCGATGGAACGTCTGCCGTTGTCCTTCGTAAAGATGATGCGACCTGGAAATGGTTCCACGTATTTCTGTCATTTAGTTCATTTTTTCAATTTTCTAGGTGTCATTCCTTTGTACTATCCGTTTTACGCAAGGCTAAAAATTTAACGGGTGGAATTTAGATCCACGCATGAAAATTAAATTATTAAAGATGATTCCAAAACATTTCAGCACCTATTTTGCACAAGAGGAGCATTATCAAAAACGAATTTTTTTGAAAATACGCTGAAAGATCTCACAGTTTGTTTTTTGCCACTTTTCGGGGACGGAACCTTTGCACTCCCCTTATTTTGTTGACTCTAGCCGCTTGGCGCGCCGCGCGTCTAAAAATTGCTCGTTTACGGTGGAGAAAAGGCAAAATGCTGAGTGTTTCATAGCTTGGTCTATGTGTGGCGTCTCCAGACGCAGCATATCAATGAATTCAAAATAAAGAATGGTTGGTAATCAGAACATAAAGGGCTTCTATTTGAGGCACGTCGCTATGCTCGTACGTGACCCAGAAAATACCGCTTTAGGTGGCGTGATAAGCTCACTCAGAGCTTTCTTTTGAGGTACGTATAATGTCCAATCATGATTTCGAAAAATCACTGTTGTGGGGTGGTATATTCTCCTTTTTATAGGGGTCAAAGGGGACGTTTGAAACCAAACCGGAGAAGATTCGTAATCAGCCCTTCAAGGGTTTTTATCTGAGGTTTGATACGATTCCCTAATATGAGCTCTAAAAATCACGATTTTGCGAGACCGGCCCCCTTTTATAAGGGTCCTAGGGGGTCTTCGGACCACAACGAAGAATGTTTTGCAATCAGCTCTTCAAGTGCTTTCATTTGCGGTATGACACGATGTTTCTGTTCGAGACGAAAATCGCCTTTTTGCGGAGTCCACCCCGTTTTTAGGGGGTCAAAATCGGGTTTCAGCCAAAACTAATATGAAATCGCTTAATAACTTTTCACGGACTATCGAATGATACCAAACTTGGGGGCTAGCGAAAATTTGTTGTTAAGCAAACAATAGCCGATTAGGGTTGTATGGATTGGCTTACGTTGGTTGATTGTGCTATCGTATTCGATCTCTCCGTTCGCGAGGAAAGTAGCATTGCCGAACGATGGCACGTCGCCGCCTGCCTTCACTTGCTGGTTCGTTGCCGAAAGTTTCGGCGGCGTACGATGACGATTCTCAGCCGATTGACAAGCGTCTGCTTTCGGCTTCTCGCTAATCCGTTGCCGTCGTGGTCGTTATCGAAACTTTGTGAAGCCATGCGCTTACGCCGAACAGACGAATTGGATGCGTTCTAAAAACAGCGCATACTTCGAGACCTTGAAACGATGCGGTCAACCTCAGCGTAGATGGCAGTGTCGTTCGTCGATCTCCGCCGTTCGCTGATGGTTGACGAGTGAGCGACAGCTGCCTGCGTCTTACGCTGGGCAAGCCTCCCGCAGTGCGAAGCGCTCGCGAACGAAGGCGTATCCGTGCACGTGTGCGCAGTTGCCGGATCAACGTGGACAAAGACCAGGTTCAAGAGAAAGACCTTCTTTCCACCTGAAAATGCACGCTCTTATTTGTTACTTAACAGGGACAGAATGATCCACTTCTGTACTAGAGCTCCTCAAGCCGTGTTCACCTTTGTGGCCGTCAAGAAATTGAAAAAAGTCATGAAATTGCATCATATGACAGGCCATCTTCTTCATCCCCCCTCATCTCGCCCGCCCCCACCTTGCTCGTCGAAAAATCTCTGTGCCTATGACACAAGTACCTCTTAGACAACGAAAGAGCTTACATTGTTCATCTTGCTCATTCTTGCCCAGGCACCGGTACTCTCCGAAGCCGCGTATTTCGCTTTCCTCGCGGCTCTTGGCGAAGGCAAAAGATCGACGTCCGTCTTTTCCGTCAAGCGCTACGATTTCGCTCTTGGCGTCAACAACTCGTGCCTTAGCGAAAGTGTGGCAGTTGCTGAAGTCGTCGGCAGAAAAGTCTTCCACGTTAGAAGAGGCTGTCGTCGAATCGCGGCTCATTTCGCTTCTAGTTTCGACGTAGAAGCCGCTGGCGTCCTCGGTGGCGCTTTGTACGGGGCTAAAAAAATAACCAATAAAGGCACAGCGCCAGGAGCATGATAGCTGTTCTCGCGCAGAATTTTATAATTCTTCAAACGAATTCGCGGGGCATCATCAAAACAGGGCATTTGCACTCGTTCGACTTTCCGTTTGTTTTCTCCTTTACGGAAACCGAAAGAACGAAACGAGGTTAAAACTAAAAAATGCACGAAAAAACACCTTCGTAGCCTGTTTCTGCACTCTTTGTTTTTTGTTTCAGTTCGTTAAAGCGATTACGAAAACGAATGTTTCAATAACGTCGAACGAAATCGGCTCAGGAGATCGAAACGTCGCAGTGAGCAGGGGAAAAGCCTTAGATCATTCTGAGCTCTATTCATTACCAAAGAGTTCGCTGACTTTAAGTGTTTGTACACGTGAAAAATGAAAGATGACGATACAGTGCTCTGGCTACTACGTAGTCGAAAGCCAGAATCACCATTCGTTGAACATCCGCGCAGATATTTTTGCTGCCCGTAAATGTTGACTGATTGATTAATATGTCCCGACAAAGCAGTTGTGGAAAAAAGTGGTTTGCTGAATTTTCGCCCTATGCTTCCCGACCACCTTTGCCAATTAGCAAGCAGTACCAAGAATGGCGGTTAGAACATACATTTCCGCACGCGCATTAGGCGTCGAAGGTAGCGTGTCCGCCAAGCAGAGGTGTCCGTTTGGACTGTCGAGGAAATCCGGGTCATGGCTCACAATGGTGTCGGTGCCGTTATGCGACAAGACAATAACTGAGGGCAGACGTTGATTCAACTTCATCCTGTCTGAAAAATGTGTATCAGCGTAGCGCCAAAGCCGTTAAAAAACATGGGTACGGGTACGGGTACGGCCCGTGCATCGGCTCGGGCGCCGATCTCTACTAATTAGTTAGAGTGCTCGGCAGGGTTTCCGTTAAATTTGTTCTTGTTCTTCAAAGGCGGAGCAGAACAAGAACGGAACAATTTTTTTTGGCTCCGACGGAACAAGAACAAGGACTGGAATTAGGTATGACTAACTTTTCCAAACTTCCGTTTGGGTTCAAATTATTACCTTTTCTGTCTAAAGTTGCCAACATTTTCCCCGATTCTAAGGAAAATGAACCCGTTGGGTTCGTCTCTAAATGTTGTTATTACGCTGTCGAAACTTTATTTAACCCACGGTCCGTGTAGGCACATCTTGTCAGTTAGCCTAACTGAGGTATGCCTCATGACTAAGGTCATGAGGCATATAGTACCCCTTTTTAAATTTCTATGAGGAACAGGAACAGAACTAGAAATTGGAACAACAAATTTTTTGATCCCTGGGAACAACCTCTGTTGAGCAAGGACAAGCAGCAAAGCGTTTTCGCTCTTAACGGGACAAGACAAGAACAAAGAACAAACCAAAAAAAGTAGAACAAACGGAAACACTGGTACCCAGTAACTGTACGCTCTAGCTAAACTTACCCAGTACCTAGTACAGAGTATTCTTACAATCAATCAGCACAAAATAATGAAATCCCCGATGTTCTGTTGCAACTTTTCGAAGAACGCACTGACTTACAGCCAGGCTGATCAGACGGAATTTGGCCTCGGGGGCGGGGGGGGGGGGGGTTGACAGGCCTGCGGGAACAGTGCAAATTTTTGGGGTCTGGCGAGGGCGAAATGTTAAAAAAATTTCGGCGGGCGCCGAATAAAACTTTCTATAGAAACCGGCTTTTTATAGTACTTTCTCACGGAATGCACGCTGTTAGTTCGTCGCAGGCGATACCAGTAAAAATTTTTTCTTTGACGGTGAAGTCCTTCAACGAACTTGCACAAAAAGTCTTTTTTTAGCATGAAACTGGTACGTAAAACACTAATTTTTACAATGGTTTCACCTAAAATAGGCCCCCCGCAGGCGCCGTCAAAGCGATTTTCAGGCTTATTTGAGAAAAGTTGACTCAAAACTGACTATTTTCCATGTGCCTAGAAGGTAATTTTACCCGCAAATAGCTTGCCGCAGGCGTTGACAGCATGAATCGTAGGCTCAACTAGGCCGCAGCTGTAATTGTTAGACTGTTTTACGTGATGCCCTCAATAGGGTCCCGATGTGGTGTAGTACGGCTTCCGGTACGGTAGCCATACTGACCGACCGTGTCGTACCGTAACACGGAACGGCTTCCGACTTTTAGTTGAAAACAAGTCAGAGCACAGGAAACACTGAACCGAACGGGCCATGTTTATGTTTTCTAAGACAAACGGACTTGCTGGCCGAAAGCACCGGTTTTACCATTGGAGCCAGCTTGCCCCTCCCCCCCCCTGCCGCCACGAATCAGTATTGTCCTCCTGAGCAGTTTCTTCTGTCACGTATCGTTCAGTACGAACTTAGAACATAACTGACAAGGATTTGAGGAAAAGTCTTCTTTTACACGTGAATTCAAAAAGGTGAGTAAACGGTAGCCACGGGTCAGAGCAATATCAGAAGACTGGTATTCGAAGCGTTTCGCACGCTTTTTTAAGACATGAAGTCGGTATACTTTGCAAGCAGACGGCGCTGCTTTAAGAAGGCGACATGGCTCTTCTCGTTAATGGCATAGCTGCGTCCGTGCTCCAGGCCACTCGGCGAATTGTTCTTTCAGTCCTTCCGCTTCGATGAATGCGTTGAATCTTAAACGCGTCCAAAAGTTGAAAGAATATTTTTCTGCTCATTCAACCGAATTTTTGATAAAATTTTTTAAGTTCTGGATTTCTTTTCTTTTACTTTAATTTTCTAACTTCTTTAGGGCCCGCTCTCCCAAAACATCCAAAGGCTTGAATTCAGCGGATTCGACTAACGTACTTTGACGAAGACGGGCTTAATGTCGTCCTCAGAATCCGCACCCGTTGTACGCTGCCGCGACGCGATCGCAGACGGATCGTGAATAGCGGAGCACCGCCGCCCACTTCGACGCTTGACGGACGCGAACCGGGCGCTGAACGAACATCTCTCTTAGGCTCGCTTTGAACGTCGGTTGCGGTCGACGACAGAAATGACGTCTCCATTGCGTCGTGATCGTGCTGGTGAATGAACGTTGAAGGGCTAGCACTGGTCGTGGTAGAGCTGCGGTCATTCGACGCATCGCTGCCGCGTTGTTGCTTTCTTGTCGGCCCTGAGAGAAATTTAACCAGTCGCGTTTTTAATTTGGGAATGCTGTTGGGCCCTAGCGTATTGAAACTCCAAATAAATTGCGAAAGATGTTTACGGTCCGGTGCAAAAATTCATTTACCAACGTATGTATTGCGTCGCCTGTTGTTTTATGTTGGTAATGTCATTAGCACATAAACCAAAGGGCTGGCAAGGCTGTCAAAAATGTTTCGCATTTGCGCGGGCTCGATCGCAAATAGAGAGGGCTTCCGGATTCTTAGTTAACGGCAGAATCACGTCAAGTTTCAAGCGGTAGCTAGGGGATATTTGATTTTTAGGAAAATACGTGCATTATGCTTTGGACATGCATGCACGCAGCCATGCGTACCAACCCGTATTGCATCGTGCGTACCAGGCTGTACTACATGCGAAAGCATACGCGTACTTAGCGGTAACGTATGCAGAAGTACGCTATGTACACCGTTCTAAGCTTGTTTCCGTCTATCCTGCTTTTTTTTCTCGAAATTACCGGACCTGCGTAGTCCGCTAAGCTAACAAGCCAGAGTCCCTGTGAAATTAGGCTAGCGTCGATGCGTGCGCGTAGCGCACGCAAGAGGCTAGTTAAGCGTATAAAGCTTAGACTTAGGACGCTTCAAAAAGTACGCGAGCGAAATAAAAAGTATTCGCACACGCTCTCCTTACCGTTCAAACGTGCCGCGCTTTGAGTCGCCGAGCGAGCCGGCACATCGTCACTCTGCGGAGGAGTTTTAGCGACTTCATCGGGCTGGACCGCACTCGTTACGTACGTAGACGGCCTTCGTTTGTGCGCAGGCTCTCGGTGGTCGTGATCGCGCAAACTAATGGCTTCGCTGGATGCTCCAGACGGCGACTGAGTAAAGGAGTCGGGCGGAGAAAGGAAGTCAATTCGATGCGCAGACGATTCTGAAGCTTCACGAATTCCGGTTGTTTCGTCTGGAGAGTGTCAAGAAACCGCGTGGCTACAAGTTTTTTACCTTCCTCCGAGATTGGACCTGGGCCAGGCCCCCTCGCCCATGCTCCATGTTATACCACACAGCAAAAGCCGCCTACCTAATATGATTTAGCTTTTAGAAGGCTCCCCTTAACCTTTTTGTTTTTTTTTACCCTAAGTTCTTAATTCTTCCTTAATGCATTAAAGTTGATAGATCCCCCGAAAAGCTTACTACAGCTTTTAGTTACTATAAGTGGTCACTTCCTAGACATCTTCACCGCCCTCCCCTTGTTCATATCGCAGTTTCTGTACCCTCACTTGGTGCTCAATTTTTAAGTGAGATGGGCAGTATATTCGCTTCAAAAATGTTACCAGTAGGCTGCTGCGCAACGGTTTTGTTGTTGCTGTTTCGAGGTCGCTTCTTGGGCGGCTGGTCAAGCGTATGCTGCAATAGCTGGCTGATCTTCAACTTCAGCTCCTCGTTGCAGCATAAGTGGAAGCTCTCGGAAATAGAGCCGTCCATGGTCGTGATGTCCACGCCGCAGTCATCGGGATTACGAATGAAGATCCCGTTTTGCACAATCACGGCGTATTTAACGATCGCGCGCCACTCGAACTCGCGTAGGTGTTCCCGAGGGAAATCTTCTGCGAATGAAGATGTGCGTAAATGACTACGCCTTAAACTTACTCAACAGCTCGAGACACTCCTTGCAGTAGTGATACGTTTTGCCGGCGATGGAACGTCTGCCGTTGTCCTTCGTAAAGATGATGCGACCTGGAAATGGTTCCACGTATTTCTGTCATTTAGTTCATTTTTTCAATTTTCTAGGTGTCATTCCTTTGTACTATCCGTTTTACGCAAGGCTAAAAATTTAACGGGTGGAATTTAGATCCACGCATGAAAATTAAATTATTAAAGATGATTCCAAAACATTTCAGCACCTATTTTGCACAAGAGGAGCATTATCAAAAACGAATTTTTTTGAAAATACGCTGAAAGATCTCACAGTTTGTTTTTTGCCGCTTTTCGGGGACGGAACCTTTGCACTCCCCTTATTTTGTTGACTCTAGCCGCTTGGCGCGCCGCGCGTCTAAAAATTGCTCGTTTACGGTGGAGAAAAGGCAAAATGCTGAGTGTTTCATAGCTTGGTCTATGTGTGGCGTCTCCAGACGCAGCATATCAATGAATTCAAAATAAAGAATGGTTGGTAATCAGAACATAAAGGGCTTCTATTTGAGGCACGTCGCTATGCTCGTACGTGACCCAGAAAATACCGCTTTAGGTGGCGTGATAAGCTCACTCAGAGCTTTCTTTTGAGGTACGTATAATGTCCAATCATGATTTCGAAAAATCACTGTTGTGGGGTGGTATATTCTCCTTTTTATAGGGGTCAAAGGGGACGTTTGAAACCAAACCGGAGAAGATTCGTAATCAGCCCTTCAAGGGTTTTTATCTGAGGTTTGATACGATTCCCTAATATGAGCTCTAAAAATCACGATTTTGCGAGACCGGCCCCCTTTTATAAGGGTCCTAGGGGGTCTTCGGACCACAACGAAGAATGTTTTGCAATCAGCTCTTCAAGTGCTTTCATTTGCGGTATGACACGATGTTTCTGTTCGAGACGAAAATCGCCTTTTTGCGGAGTCCACCCCGTTTTTAGGGGGTCAAAATCGGGTTTCAGCCAAAACTAATATGAAATCGCTTAATAACTTTTCACGGACTATCGAATGATACCAAACTTGGGGGCTAGCGAAAATTTGTTGTTAAGCAAACAATAGCCGATTAGGGTTGTATGGATTGGCTTACGTTGGTTGATTGTGCTATCGTATTCGATCTCTCCGTTCGCGAGGAAAGTAGCATTGCCGAACGATGGCACGTCGCCGCCTGCCTTCACTTGCTGGTTCGTTGCCGAAAGTTTCGGCGGCGTACGATGACGATTCTCAGCCGATTGACAAGCGTCTGCTTTCGGCTTCTCGCTAATCCGTTGCCGTCGTGGTCGTTATCGAAACTTTGTGAAGCCATGCGCTTACGCCGAACAGACGAATTGGATGCGTTCTAAAAACAGCGCATACTTCGAGACCTTGAAACGATGCGGTCAACCTCAGCGTAGATGGCAGTGTCGTTCGTCGATCTCCGCCGTTCGCTGATGGTTGACGAGTGAGCGACAGCTGCCTGCGTCTTACGCTGGGCAAGCCTCCCGCAGTGCGAAGCGCTCGCGAACGAAGGCGTATCCGTGCACGTGTGCGCAGTTGCCGGATCAACGTGGACAAAGACCAGGTTCAAGAGAAAGACCTTCTTTCCACCTGAAAATGCACGCTCTTATTTGTTACTTAACAGGGACAGAATGATCCACTTCTGTACTAGAGCTCCTCAAGCCGTGTTCACCTTTGTGGCCGTCAAGAAATTGAAAAAAGTCATGAAATTGCATCATATGACAGGCCATCTTCTTCATCCCCCCTCATCTCGCCCGCCCCCACCTTGCTCGTCGAAAAATCTCTGTGCCTATGACACAAGTACCTCTTAGACAACGAAAGAGCTTACATTGTTCATCTTGCTCATTCTTGCCCAGGCACCGGTACTCTCCGAAGCCGCGTATTTCGCTTTCCTCGCGGCTCTTGGCGAAGGCAAAAGATCGACGTCCGTCTTTTCCGTCAAGCGCTACGATTTCGCTCTTGGCGTCAACAACTCGTGCCTTAGCGAAAGTGTGGCAGTTGCTGAAGTCGTCGGCAGAAAAGTCTTCCACGTTAGAAGAGGCTGTCGTCGAATCGCGGCTCATTTCGCTTCTAGTTTCGACGTAGAAGCCGCTGGCGTCCTCGGTGGCGCTTTGTACGGGGCTAAAAAAATAACCAATAAAGGCACAGCGCCAGGAGCATGACAGCTGTTCTCGCGCAGAATTTTATAATTCTTCAAACGAATTCGCGGGGCATCATCAAAACAGGGCATTTGCACTCGTTCGACTTTCCGTTTGTTTTCTCCTTTACGGAAACCGAAAGAACGAAACGAGGTTAAAACTAAAAAATGCACGAAAAAACACCTTCGTAGCCTGTTTCTGCACTCTTTGTTTTTTGTTTCAGTTCGTTAAAGCGATTACGAAAACGAATGTTTCAATAACGTCGAACGAAATCGGCTCAGGAGATCGAAACGTCGCAGTGAGCAGGGGAAAAGCCTTAGATCATTCTGAGCTCTATTCATTACCAAAGAGTTCGCTGACTTTAAGTGTTTGTACACGTGAAAAATGAAAGATGACGATACAGTGCTCTGGCTACTACGTAGTCGAAAGCCAGAATCACCATTCGTTGAACATCCGCGCAGATATTTTTGCTGCCCGTAAATGTTGACTGATTGATTAATATGTCCCGAGAAAGCAGTTGTGGAAAAAAGTGGTTTGCTGAATTTTCGCCCTATGCTTCCCGACCACCTTTGCCAATTAGCAAGCAGTACCAAGAATGGCGGTTAGAACATACATTTCCGCACGCGCATTAGGCGTCGAAGGTAGCGTGTCCGCCAAGCAGAGGTGTCCGTTTGGACTGTCGAGGAAATCCGGGTCATGGCTCACAATGGTGTCGGTGCCGTTATGCGACAAGACAATAACTGAGGGCAGACGTTGATTCAACTTCATCCTGTCTGAAAAATGTGTATCAGCGTAGCGCCAATGACATGACAACACTGTAGGGCAGATCAATGAGCTTACTTCTTACGTCTCGGCAAGCGCCGCAGTCGTAATACGTACGGTTTACGTATCCGGTCTTTCGAACAAAACGAAAAGTTCTCCCTGGAACGGAAAGGTTATCCCTGAACCATGTGGTCCGAGCCTGCACCTGAATTCAGGTTTTGGGTCACTAACCGCTAAATTTTTG
>JNEY01000642.1:19091-29800 GCA_020875895.1 Aphelenchus avenae | reverse complement strand
GGGGGGGGGGGGTAGGGTCCGGCAGGGGGGCGATAGAAGGGCGGCAATTTTTCGGCGCCGGCGCCGAAAAATGCCTTGGTCCCCCCTTAGATATTTTTATAACTATGTCCAATTTATGTCCTTTTAACGAGTTTAAACTGTGCTTTTGAAGTATTACGGTAACCTAGAATAGCCCGCCGCAGGCGCCGCCAGAACGATTTTTGGGCTTACGTGGCAAAAATTCATTGAAAATCTGAGGTCCGGCGTCCGAAATTAGGAATTTTTTGATTTTTTCGCCCCCCCCCCCCGCGGCAGACGACGACTAAGAGAAAATTTTGTACCGTCTTAACAAAATTATCTGAAGGTGGGAGTATTCGAAACAGGCAAAAAAATTAGTTGTTGTCAAATACCGCCGGCCCAAAACGGCGTTGATTGGACTTTGTCGATATCCCATCGAAATGGGCGTTTTCTGGCCGGGACAAGGGTCGTCCTCAGCATTCTGGACGTATATACCAAAACAATAAATTATTAGATTGTGGTCGACGAACAGAAAAGAAGCAGTGTGCAGGTACGTAGGTACTACCTTTTCCCACATGCGAAGTGAGTTAATCTTTGATAGGCGTACAATTTTTCCCCCGTGTACGGCGCATTATTTTAAAAGAGCTAACCACGAAGCTTGGAAACGCGGAATCGTTCTTTTTTCTTCACGTAGAGGGATGACTGTGGAGGGGGGAGGCGGTAATAACACTCTCTTTTAGGAAGATTTTCATGACGAAGAGTCGAGTAGAGGAAAAGCGGAATAACTTCGGAGGGTCTTGCCCGGCTCTTGTCCAGGCGCTCAAGGCCGCGTCAATGAGCGCAAAGACGCTCATTGCCGAGCGTGACCTGTTCGTGACGCAAGTGCTCCATGATCCTCGAGATTCAGAGTCGAGCTTAGTTTTTAGGTGAACGCGTCCACTGCTTGAATCAACGTCGTGTTTATGTCGAGACGTATGCCGCAGTGTAATTCATACACCTTTGGACCGTTCGCGTTTGCCACATGCTCTACCCCGACGTTACGGAATCCACTGAACTGTGGTTCCCTATGTACAAATCCCGTGCGCCTTCACTATGCCTCTCAGTCGGCCTTCAAATCCACCAGTAATGCACATTTCGGAACATTTCTTATTTGCCCGGCGTGGCGCCCTATCATAGTTAGAATCAAACGGGCTACCGTTCGGCTAAACTACCGGTTTGCAGGGAGGCCGTTTGATTCAAAATTTTCAAAGAAATCCGCTTTTTTAAGACTAACCGCCTTCTTGAGCAATTTCGACAAAAATGCTACAGCCTGACTTCAGCGATGCTTACGCGAAGGCATGATTTTTTGGCTTTTATACGATACCGCCGAAGCGATAAAGTCTTACTAACGTCTAATGGACCAAAGATGAGTGTGCGGCCGTTTCAGAAAGCGATAATGGTCTGCTCGGAAAAATGCGACCTTTCTTGATGCTAGGGACTGTGATGATGGTTGCCTTGTTCGTGCAAGGCAAGTCAATTTACCCAACGCCTGAAATGGCGGAAATCGTAAACTAACGAAACCGGAAACCCGCTTGTCTTAGAGAGCCAGGCAAGCTGTGACAAGTACACTGGGACCGACCAGGCGATCTGTGATGACTGTCACTGTGGACTGTGCATCATCAAGTGGTGATGTAAGTCACATATTACTCTGTAATTGGTTTTTCCTGTGCACTTTAGACTTTGGGTACAAAGCGGAGCCTTTTCCTCGGACGTTCTGCTGTAAAAGCTGCCGTCCAAGGAAAAGTTGGAGGAGCAGCTTTCGAAGGAGGGCAAACACTGATTATGTAGGAGGCATCCTTATCCTTATACACTAAAGCGCTGGTGTGTGTTCGTTCGCAAAAAGTTTTCGTGATCGCCTTGCCTTCGGTATCATTCGATAGGGCTTCTAAGGTAATGTAAAACCGGAAAGTTTCAGCCGGATCGGTCGGCTAGAAAAAAAACTATAAACGATCAAAGTATCAACATCTGGCTCCTGCTTACATGCGATAGCGAGCGCTATGGAAGCACGGGCATAGCGGGTAAGATGGAGATGTTCTGCGAAATCGGTCCCAGGAGGGGGTTTTCCAGCATGGAGATTCTGCAAATAACGTTCATTTTTCTACGTTGGGCCGGAAGAGGAAGAAGAAGAAGATTTTCTTCTCTCTCGGCACCTTCAGGACCTTGAAACATAAAAAGTTCGAACATAGCGTCCTTTTTAATAGGGTTCATTTTAGGAACAGGTGGCCAGGGATTTCCTGCTTGCATGATATACCGAGCCCGATCTGGCAAGCCGGTACATAACGTGCAAAAAGGATATTGACTTCAAACCTGTGCCGAATCATTTCAAGGCGGCTCTTCCGCGGTCGGAGAAGAGTCCGCTTATACCTTCTTGGTAATCCCCAATAGCGGCGCCGGCTGCGCATAGCGCAGCCCAGCCGCTAGTTATACTGATTATAGACGATCTCTGCTATCGAGCTACTTGTTTTTACAAGCGTACGTTTTTTTGCTGCTAGGAAATCAATAAGTCGTTCGACGTTCTCGTAATAAACTTGCCGACGTCAAACCTCGGTGTAGATAACGCATTTTTTCGGTAGACTTAGACAAAGCATGTACCTAGCAACAATGCCTTAGCCAGTCAATCCATTTTAGCGTACACCGTGTACTTGCTTCGGGCATGCATGGCTAGCTGGCAACCAACCGAGTACGCATTATCACGTTGAAATACAAAACGAGGGATCGCTTACTTCAGAAAAGGTAATAAAGAAGCCAAAATCGACTTAGTCAGAACCCCAGAACATTTCAGAGTCCCGGTAGTCGTAGGGTTCGAACTCTTCTACCGCTGGGTCCAAGTATTCCATCCTAAAAGTCGAATGCATCTTTGGTGTTTGACGGCACTCACCTTCTGAATCCGCGCATCCATTTGTGTCGTTCTGGAGTTTCAACGTTCTTTTGGAATCTGGAAGATCCATGCTGTTGCTTATTAACCTAGCTACGGTGTCATACCGCATGCTGACGCGGCTGTTTTCGTACTCCGCTGGCTTCAGGGTCATACACATGCTTGTCACGGTTCTCACGTCTGCTATGCAGAAACGATGAGGTCTGGCATTTACTACGCACACTTTCGATCTTCTTTTGCCAAAATGTCGTCTCTTCATCGTACTCGTTCATCGTTGGAACGTCAAATCCGCACACGAGTCGTCTTCCAGACATGTGTTCGTAAAATTCCTGAAGTGGTCTTCGCACTTAATGATAAGTTCGGCATCCGTACCGTACTTCGTACCGTACTGACCCCGGCAGTACCGTACCCGTACAATACAGCACGGTCGGTGCGGCATTACGGAAGGGCTGGGCATTTTCAAAATTCAAACCGAGACCGAGACTGGCCTACAAATTAAACCGTGACCACCAAAATGCCCGAGACTCCCGGGTCGAGAGCGAGACCGAGGCTTGGTCCCAGCTTGCATTACGGGCCGTAATGCGGCACGGTACGGTACTAGTACGGGCCGCGCTAGCTCTTAACGTCGAAAAGGCTAGCTCTTAACGTCGAAAAGATTGGATCCGTACCGTACTCGGACTGGCCGACCACACCGTACCGAAAGCCGCATTGTCCTCACCCGTCCATACCGTACTCCGCACCGATAGTACGGCAGTACGTACACTACGGCCGTTTCACCTGCATGGTCGCCCACTTTTACTTAATGACGCTTGGGTTATGCTTTACCTCATAGAACTGCAGCGGAACTTGGAGTGGAACAGGCGCACCGTAAATGCCGAATGACTGGCACTCGCGGTCCGTGCTCTTCAGCTTCTCCAGAACAGTGCATACAAAAGCACTCAGTTTCAATGGTGAGACTTGTTTCTCGTGCCGAAAGCGCAGTCTAAAGATACTCTTGCACAATGCTCATGTTTTTGTAGTACCAACCTGAGGTTGCGCAGAAGGTGGAAATCGATACCACTGTTGGTTAGAAGAGCCGTAAGGCTGCTCTCGAATGACGACGCCTCCGGATCAAACAGGAAGTTTCTAAAGAACGTCTTTTCCGAAACACAAGTTACAACGCACGACACGAATGGAGCGATTTCGTTAATGAACTTTGTAAACGTCGCATGCGCCAGCTCTGAGAAGTAGCATTTGCTGAAGTAAAGCGATAGAGGCTTGCCCAGTGCATTCAGGCTCACTAGACCCAGTCCACGTAAGTAGCATAAACCTAGTGTAACACCCACATTCCTCGTGCTCCAGCGGAAGTGACTTGATAAGCTTTTCGAGCGGCTGCAGGTCCTCGTCAATCAGCGTCACTCCAAGAAAGCCAATGTCGCATCCTCTTGGAAAGCGAATCCACTTCCTTAAAGTAAGTACTTCGTCAAGCCGATCAACTTTGATGACACTGCTTCCTGTAAAGAAATTCATGTTCTGCTTATACTAGCTAGCGTACTTGCTTCTTTCCTTATTTTTCTGGTCGATGCCGACAAGCGCAACGTCGAACGGATCACGGAGCATACGTACGTTGCTGCCCAAGAAGTCTCCGATAGGAATGGGCGAACGGCGTGCCAAGATGATGCCCAAAGCTGGCCTAAACGCGTTTTTATCGAGAAAGGGTTCCGTAAACGTGAACAACGAGCAAAAATGTGTTTTTTCCCACGGTCAGCTGAACATGTAGCTAAACCCATCCCGGGTCACCCTTATCCAGTTCATGGCGCCCATTCCCCACGCATTTGAACCTGCCATACTTTCACGAGCTCTCTCCTTCTCTCATTCGGCGACAAGTATGTACATACCGTCTGATTTCTGGCATTTTGTCGTATGCCAATTGGCGGAAATGACGGTTTGCTTTGGCGACATTCAGTACGTCCTTCTTGTCGTCAACCTTGTTGAGAATGGTGAGCTGAAGAGCAGACGGCAGGGAGGTAAAGCTGGCACGATTCGAGTTTCGTTTCTGAAGAAATTTAGGCATGAAACAGCGATGATAACTATTTGTTAACCGTATGAAAAATCCCTTTTCTTTTGGTAACTTGTTCTTTAATGCCCTCTAGGCCCACTCCCCCACCGCCCCGCCCAATTCACTAAGCTATAGCCCAGGGCTCTGGCCTCATTCCCCAAAATTTGCAGCTGTCCTGGAATATGTATGCTTTCGAATAAGGAATACCGAATAGGTAGCAACGAAACAATAAATCTGTGCAGAGAACAGGTCGTACTGACAAGAATCTTTTTTTTAAAAACGTGCATCTGAAAATTTGAACTTTTCCAAAATGGATGATCAAAAAAGAAACCCGCTTGGGGTCTAACGGAGAAAATGCGGGATGGTGTAATCAGGGCTTTGCATTTTCAAAAATATTCGTTTTCGTCCGACGAAAACGAAAACGAAAACGAAGACGAAAACTGTGCAGAATCAGTCAAAACACGCATTTTGGCCTGTTTCTGTCACCTTTTCGTTCATTTTCGTTCGCCGAAATGAAATCGTTCGTTTTCGTCCGACGAAAACGAGAAAACGAACGAAAACGAAAACGAAAACTCGAACGAGTGCGAAGCCCTGGGTGTAATTACATTTTGTTGTCTTGCTGCGGGCATTGCTGGGAATCGTTCAAACACTGGAACTATATATTTAGCGGGCTCAAAATTAATCAAATCCGGGCAAAAAATACGTATGGTAAGCTGAACCAACACGTTTGTCCTAGCTCTAACTTACGCTGCGTTTCTGCATACAGTTCTTGGATGCTCGTGGTTTCATCCATTGCTGATCGAGCATCTCCCCATACTGCTCGCCGAGTTCATCCTCGAACCGTCTCCACTCTTCTTCTTCCTCCTCTTCCCTTTGACACATCTGTTCTTGCAGGTCCGCATCCTCTTGTTCCTCACGTTCCAGCTCAGTAAAGTACGCCTCTTGAATGTCTTCCTCGTCGGAATCGTAGTACATACTTGCGTGCGTATAGACGTTTAACAATCTAAACGTGGGTTTAAAGAGAGGGAAAACGAAAACATCCAATATTTGCTGGGTGTGTCCGTGCGTTGTCGAACATATAGCTCTGTTTACACGAGAGGCGTGCAGTCGGAAGTCGTCGAGAACTGCCGGCCGGCGGGCCGTTCGTGGTGCAGCAAGGTGAAGTGTGGCAGTTGTTGGCCTTGATTCGCCGCATTCGCATCGATTAATGTCAGTCACCAAACGGACCCGAATTTCGCGGGTCCATAGTGCAATGTCGACTACCAGAATGCGTCTGATGCATTCTTTGTGCGTGTGCATTGCCTCCATGCTGTATTTTCGCGCTGTGTCTTTGTTAATGCAAACTGCTTACTGTTAAGTAATCGTCGTTGGTTTTGGTGTCTTGCATTTAAACGTTTCAATTTTGAATCAACGAATTCAAACCACCGAATCATAATTCGGTCAAGAATTACGCTCAGTCAATGATTTTTTCCGGATCCAGTTGACTCTTATCTTCAAAGTACCTAAGTTTTTAGACACACTGCTCCGCAGCACTCTTTTCTTGCAGAAGTTGGCTGAGTGCGGTAGATCGGTTGAGCACGACTTCAAAGAATGTGGTGAGTTATTTGGTCAAATTCTACGTGTTAATGATACCGCTCATTAGGGTCTTCGGCTGCCCCGACGAAGTTCTCTTGGACGTCTACGGCCCGTTGTGCATGTGCGGCTTAGAATCACTTGCCTTAACGGCTAAACCTCGTCGGATCTTGACGCTTAAAGAGCTAAGCAACCGACGACGCGGCATCACCGTCGACATGTCGACAACGACCGATGGCGGAAGCTACCGCAATACAAAGTATTACGAAGATCGCGTGACATGCGATTCGAAAAACTGCGGCAGAAGGTACGTAGCGCCAGTGATCCACTCAATGCCAATGCGGCACCAGGACCAGCGCCAAAAAACTCCAGACCTGGGACATTTTATTTTGCTCATCAGCTGCACTCTATCTCCCTCACTATTGACTACTGAAATGTTTAAAATTAGTTTTTTGAATTAACTCTGTCACATCTGGGAATCTGAGGAAGGTTGGTGGGAAAATACGTCGACGAAATGAAGAAATTCAGATTTAAAACGTGACAAAAATGCAAAAATTTTGTCGTCGTGCGCTTTGCATTTACATCGCTATGGGCATCATTTTTGGAAGGCCAGGACAAGGACCTGCCCAGCCCTGATACCACTCACTGCACATGAGTGCACTACACTTTTAGCCTCACAATGCGGAGTCACGTATGCTCAATGGGCGGCTTCGTCGCAAATGCTATTCGGGATACTTACGTCAAGACTTGGAGGATCCTGTGGGGCTCCCTGACAACCGATTTTTGCCGGGAAGTCATTAATGTTGCTCCAACCGTCGACGTCGAACATCTCGACTTGAACCGCGTCTACCTTCGGGAAATTTCGGAAGATGACTTACGCTTACTGGCGACATCATTCCATAGCATCAGCGATTTGTACTTACGGGACGTTTGCGAGTCAAAATGTAGTGTTCTAATTACCAAGCAGTCGCTTTGTACGATAGGCCATGCTTGCTATTTAGCGGCGCAGATCGATGATCGCTTTCTTCGGGCTTGTGCTCAAAAGAACATTGTGCGCCTGATCTTGCCGGACGGAATTCCCAGTCGCTACGAGAACATTTATGCTGCAAGTGACGAGGGTCTCCTTGCCTTTGCTTTTAACGAACGGGAACCACCAGGAAGTAAAGTTACTTGAGCGCTTCTAATCTTCATGTCTCACGACAATACCTCCACCGGATGATCGAGGTGAGGGACATTCCGTGCGCATAGTTCACTGAATCTCAAAAGGCACGGCGAAGCTGCAAGGGTGATCCATAAAACGGGTCGATCTCCCACAAAAAAACTATCCGAAGCCCCCTTTCGGTCATTTCATGCACACAACACTGATCCTTCAAACACTCGTGTTTTTTAGGCGTGCAAGACTACACCCATACGGGCGGCTATCAGCGTGTGGATCGAGTGGTTTAAAAGCGATGGGGAGCAGGACCTCCGCGAGTACAGTGAATACGTCACGAACAGGGAAGAATATTTCACGGACAGACGAGTACAATCCGTGTCCTACACAATTCCACTGACGCCCCCAGTGAAGGTGTCAGAATCGCATAGGTTTCTTACTTTCGACCGAGACGCGGTCGCGAGTGCTGCTAGCGTTTAAGCTTGGTTGTTTTCGTGCACTAATCGTTCTTAGCGGTGTAATAAAGGGAATGTTGTTACGATCTGCTGAAAACCGGTGCATCCTTGAACCTCGTTCTTAAATTTGCTAGAAAACAGGGGTGTATTCACAGGCCCATGACTTATTCTCTTCGCACAAGGGATTTGAAGAAACCGTTTAGTTGGCGTTTTCCGATGGACTCCGTTGTCGATTTTTTTCATTTTTCATCAGCAGTGTCGATTGACACGCATCCATGGCTATCGCACAAGCCCGAATGTCCTCGCAATTTAGGCAAAAGGGAACAGCTTGTAATCACCCACCGTTGGAGCTAGCGCTTTCCATCTTCTGACGGATTTTAGCGCTCAAGCATTACGGCTCATAACGTTCGTGGCGCAGGCGACATTAAGGTGAATATAGGCAAACTTTTTACCAATAAAAGAAACACTTGCTCTGCGTCGGGCCATTTTACTTAGTGCTAAATAACACAATTCAGGCAGTTATTTTTTTTGAATTCTGAAGTCTATCAGTATATGGGTAGTCTATCCATAATTGTGCTGCACAAAAGTTCCAAAGTACAGCACATGGTTGAAAGCGCTGTTCTTTTTACGCAAAAAGCATGCTATCGGGAGTCGTCGGCAACCGACCTCCGGCGGGCGGTTCGCGGCACAAACGAGGCAGTGGCTGGCCTTGAGTCGCCGCATCAGTCAACATAGGCCCCATATTCGTGGTGCCATGTCGCATTCTCATATCATCACTTTTCCACCGACTTTTTTGCGTGTGATCTTCCGCTTTCGTGTGCAGAAACCGATAAGTGCGAATTGATTACTCTTAAAATCAATTAGTTTTTCGTTTTAGTTGTTTTTATCGTGGCGTACGACCTTGAATTTAATCAGCATGCGCCCTGGAGCAAGTGTTCTTTGCAGGACTCGTAAGGTCGAATGTTGTGTTTGCGAATTGTCTTCGGACTGTGCTTCAGCGTGCGGACCCTGCCTATTTTTCTCCTTTTTGCCTTTCAAAAAAACTATCCGAAGCCCACTTTCGGTCATTTCATGCACACAACACTGATCCTTCGAACACTCGTGTTTTTTAGGCGTGCAAGACTACACCCGTACGCGCGGCCATCAGCGTGTGGATCGAATGGTTCAAAAGCGACGGAGAACAGGACTTACGCGAGTACAGTGAATACGTCACGAGCAGAGAAGAATACTTCACGGACAGACTAGTACAATCCGTATACTACACGATTCCGCTTACGCCCCCAGTGAAGGTGTCAGAATCGCATAGGTTTCTTACTTTTGACCGAAATGCGGTCGACACTGCGGATAGGGTGTAAACTTCTACTTCTGCTTCTTACCTGTTTTCGTGCATAAATCGTTCTTAGCATTGTATTGAAGGGTGTGTTGTTCAAAAAGAATTTAGTGGTCAAAGGGAAGTTCAAGAAAACGGTTAAGAACATGATTCGCAAGTTGCCAATGGGCCTGCACACGCCGTCGGAGCTAATGTTTTCCATCTGTTGACTAATTTTGGCTTACCAACATAACAATGCATCACGCTCGAGGCGAGGAAGGCAGGAATTAGGGTCTCATCGCGACCCTGTACTGAATGAGGGGTGCGTGCTGTGCTGTTGACACAAATTTTGCTAGCTCCGACGGTTGACCGTAATCTTTTGCGAATTTTGCACGACATTGCAGGACTTTATCATGTTTGCGCGGGGTTCATTTTGCTTCATTAAGATTTATCTTAAATCCGTAGTGCCCAGTCACCGCTCAAATGACTTCTCTACGCGTGTCTGCAATAACAGGGTTTTTGGACAAAAAATGATAAAGCGTACAATAAATGCTGCCGTAGTCGAAGGCGTTGTCCAAATTTAAGCCGACCCATCTACAGCATGTCGAACGCGGTATGATAAAATTTTCGGCGGCGAGTTGCCGTTAAGTGGCGCAAATAACTTGCAAATTGCATCGATGCGTTTCAGCCGCATGACCGTACAGCTTGCTCCTCGTATGTAATGTTTAGTTAGGAAAGAGGGCACCCACCGACCGCTACTTTTTCATCATATTCTACCTATATGGTTTTATAATAGAGCCGGTATGCTTTGACGATAAAACGCGTAGCAGAATTTTCCGGGAATTCCGACCCCTTAAAAAATGGAAAAAAATCTAACATGCGATAACATTGGCGATTGATTGATAGCGCTCGAATTACACCATTTTTTGCCTTTATCCCGGCGTTATTCAAATGAAAGAGTCGAACATTTGGCGGGAAATAGACTGCTAAATGTTGTGTAAACATCCAGTCAGCGTCCGTCGTTGGCCCGGACATCTGCAAGCTTCCTTTCGCCAACGAATTGCTCGGCTTTTCAGTCGCTATCGCCAATTTCTGCAGGTTGAAACGATTGTGCACTTGAGAAATATGCCAGCTTTAGGAAGAAAACGCCACAGCTAGTAGTGTCCAGGGAAATGGTAATGGTAATGGCCAGAAATCGGCTCAGTGGGTAATTAGCTATTTTAAAAGAATTTTTGTCGGATGGCCGCCAAATCTGATTAAAATTTGAACAC